>CAJNOL010000945.1:37822-63503 GCA_905250125.1 Rotaria sordida | reverse complement strand
ATTGAAGTTTATTTTTCTAATTGTATTCCATATTCAAGAGTTTTTCGGATTGAGCAGGTATATATTAATAGTACTTGATCTCTGCTATCCAAAAAATATCATTGAATTAAATTAATATTGTGTAGTTTCAATACACAACTCAAAAAAATAGAGATACCAGACTTTTGACCCATACAGTAATTCAATACGAATGTTCTACTTACCATACAAAACATGTAGAGTGTTTCCTTGGAACTGACTGGGTCGAACGTGATGAACGTGATGATTTATTAAGACACGCATTCACATGAGCGATGTATTCTTTGTCCGCAATTGGCTTTGAGCAAATTATACACGGTTTAGTCTCGTTTGAAGTCGTCATTGATTCGCAGCACATCTGTACATGTCTTATATAGTGTGCTTCATCGAAGAATTTAAAACACACAATGCATTTTCGACCGCCCACCGAATTCGAAGTATCGGTTATTTGTTGTTCATCACTATCATCGTTGATGGTTCTAAGTAGGCAATTAAAAATGTAAAATAAATTCTAAATACAAGTCACAATATTTGCGTTTCTCTTGAAAACATATATTGTTGAATGGAAATCAACTAGCTTGGATCGAAAATTGCGTGATAAAATAGTTTTATGATGTTTCTGTTCGCTATACGTATACAGCAATAAATGTCAATAGAAAGCGGATCTTTTGAATTACCCAAAGGTTCAGTCTATATCGACTTACTGATTTTCGTTTATAATTAGTTGTCATAGTCTATAAGGCTGCTCAGTTTAAATAAATCTGAAGTTTTTTATATCCTTCTAGATCTTTCACAAATGTAAAAATAGCTACTACCGCGTATCAATCACGTGAAGATTCTATTAGTCTTTCAGGTTTCCTCCAGAAGAAAGATAAAACCCTGATTAAATATGAAATATTTTTTCAAGTTGTGAATCTAAATCTAACTTCTGCTCGTTTCAAGCGATCTATCATGTTACATGAACAAATGAATCGACACAACTGCTTCTTTCAATGGAATATAGCAGGAACACAGAATAAAAATGACTTAGAGCTTTCTTTTCTCATTCTTTCACAGATCAACTTTTGTCTCGAAAACCTTTCTTCTAGCATCTAGACCAAAACCAAAGTTCCAATATTTTTTTATTCTTAAGGAATATTGTTTCCTTCACATACAAGAATGAAAATATTGTAAGCGTCGTTATAAATCAAGTTTCAACTAATTCAACTAATGCATCTTAATTCATTAGGAGAATATTTTCTACCGACAGAAACAGACGTCCTATTTGGCTCGAACTTGTTAGATATAATTTCCAGTTAATTTGTCAGAGTCCATACAATTTGAGATGCTTATAAGCACATAGACTTAGCACGAAATACTAGCCGCTAATAGAGAATAAATGTTTCCAAAATACAGATTTTTATTATTAGTTGTGTTGCTATTGCAATGTTTTCAGATTTGAGGCTTGTGATATTAAATTTAAAAATTCTAGTTCATTTTGTTTTATTCAAATCTGCACACTAATTGGTATAATTTCCTATGCTAAGCATTTCATGAAAGCAAATATACACTGCGATTTAAGTTTAGAAGAACGAGTTTCAGCATTTAACTGGTTTCATTAGCTAATTCGTTTCATTTTACAACATAGCTTTTTAGTAATCAATTGAAACAATCACATGCGACAAACCAAATCGTCTAATTTTAGAAGCGACTGCTCAACACGCATGGCAATTAGACTATTCATGTGAAGTTTTTGAAATATTTTCTTTCAATCCAGTATTTTTTCATAAATTTTTGACATAATTTGAAGATTAATTTAACATAGTGAGATGCACTCAGATATTTTTTAGTCAATATGAATTTTCCATTATACGATTTCATGTGCCTCTACAATGGTGTCCACATTTTCCCTTAACTTGTTGTTTCCCTTAAACGGTTACCACAGATGCTTCAATATTTTTCGGAAAAATAATATTTAAAAAATGGTAGAAAGAAAATTTAGTCAAATGTTTTGATTCTGAAAATAAGTAAATTTGTATTGCCAAGAGTATACATCGATACGTTGGATAGAGGACGCTTCTGGTCATATCGTAATCGAAAAATTCAGAACTGAATATTTCGAAATTATGCGATAAGAAAGGAAGCTAGATGACGAAATACTATTAAGAAAATAATATATTTTCAATGTCGAAGAGTTTTCTATGTGAAAAAAGTCTATACGCGTTATACAAAGATAAGAATAACTTACGGATTGAACTTCGTTTGTGTCAACTGGGGAGTGAAGCCCTCGGCCATATGTAGACGTAAATAAGGACACGATCAACAAAATACTTGAAACAATTCTGTTCCTGAAGACTATCGTCGGTAAATATATAGGTAGTTGCTTGTCGCTTTTTTTATTTGCAAAAGTTTCTTTTTATCTGAGAGCAGAATTGACAAAAAAAAACGTGGTATTATTTTCTGTCTGTCCAATAAAGCATGCACGAGAGAAGAAAAAAGAACGCCGAGAACGAGAAAAAAAACTTTTTCATGTTGACTTGATTCATTATATTACAACACTTTCGTCAGTGTTGTTGTTTCTTTCCTACCAATGCAGCGAGTGTTACAACAACAAGAAATACTCGATAATGCTTTGAATAAGAGCCTATCTAGCAGACAAATGCTATGGAAAAGATGCAGACTTCCAGTTATATTCGCTGGGTAAAATAGCCTTATTCAGTTGGTCCTATGCTTGTGAAATAACGTCTTATCGATGGGATTTATACCTTTGTTTTCATTCATATTTTTTCACTCAAAGCACTCGAAGTAAACAGCACGAATCTTCTCTTTATGTTTTGAGATGGAGGAGGGAGATTTTTTTGAAGCACGTGAGAAATCGGGAGGGGTGTGTGGGTGGGTATGGGTAAATGATTATATTCCTCTAAATCCACAGCCAGACCCATATCCACATCCACACCCTCGAAGATTGAAACTTTTTTCTCTTCATAACACCCCGAAAATCATCATGCCTTTATAAATATCAGCAAATAAGATGTGGATCAGGATTTCTCATAAATATTGTTTCTCTATCCATTTTTTTTAGTTTAAAAATGTAAGATTCATCAACTTTGTATAAAACGTTATGCTTACGATCTTTTATATTCTGTCAACCATACTCATGAATTCATTGAGACTTCTATTTGGATGCCTTCCTATGGTTATTCAAATATATAATTTTATATTTTATGTCCTTTTCGAAATGAAATCGTTCTAAACGTCGCAATAACCATATAAATTCCAATATATATGTCATTTTCAGTATGAAAAATGTCTGAGATTTAGCTTGTAGGTGCAGATGGGTGTGCCTGTGGGGTGTGGCTGTGGGGTGTGAGTGTGGCTGTGGGGTGTGAGGGTGGATAGTTATACAGGAGTTATCCACATCCACGTCCACACTCATACACACACCCACACTCACACTCCTACACCCACACCCACACATCCACACCCACACACCCACACCTACACCCACACCCCACACCCACCCACACCCACCCACACCGACACTCACAGCCACCCACCCCACCCATCCACACCCTGACTCATGTCGATGGCCGAATGGTAATTGACAACATACCACGCTGCATCGTACGTTAGTCTTTGGATGCCAATATAATCGAGGATCTTCTCATTCAAATGTCTTCTGAACCCAGATGGCTCGTCAAATGCAAACGTATCTTTGTAATATTGATTGAAGGCATTGATGAGATTCGATTTGCCGGAGCCTAGTGAGCCTATAACAAGAATTTTGCTGCGCTTCTCTGCAGCTCCTAGTGATAGTCGGCGACTATTAACAGCTGACGCCATGAACGATGCACAAACAAAGTTTCACTATAAAAGAATTTTTCTTTTTTATTTATAGTGTCTTTTTTCTCTATGGACACTTATATATGTAGGGAGCGTTGCAAAAAAAACATCACTACCCACTGTGTTGACAGAACGCGAAATTTTGAATATTGTCGTTCGGTGCGTAAATCGAACAAAGAAAAAAATGACATGACGAAGAAAGAAGAACAGAAATGAAATGAGAAGTCAATGGTAACATACACGACTTCATTGGTGCCATAATGATTCAATATTGACTGTAAAATTTTATATGTACTTCTTCAGATGTGGGTGTGGGTGTAGCTAACTGTGGGTGTGGATGTGGGGTGTAGGGTGAGGGTGTGGGTGTGGATGCGGGTGGGTGTTGGTGGTTGTGTGGGTATGGGGTGTGGGATGTGGCTGTGGGTAAAGTGACATTCCAACCCCACACCTACACCCACTCACACCCACACCCACACCCACCCATACCCACACCTACACCCACCCACACGCACCCACACCTTCTTTCTTCCGATCACATATTGACGCAAAAGAAACGAAAGTTTCAAGTGTGATGGGATTCTTTTGTGAGCAAGCAAAAAAAAACCAAGAAAAACAACCGAAAAAAGTGCGTAGGTAACGCTCTGCATGCTGCAAATGAATGCTGTCAGTCACTTTATCGTTTTTTCATTTTGTTAGCAGTAGGGGTGGCACTTTAACTTTAAAGAAAAGTTAAAGTTTAAAGTTGTTTAAAGTGACTTTAAAGTCGTTTAAAGTCGCTTTATTTTTCTTGTTTCTAATATTTTATAGGCTATAGAGTATCAAAAACAGGAAAAATAAAGAAGTCTAAAGCGACTTTAAACGACTTTAAAGTCACTTTAAACAACTTTAAACTTTAACTTTTCTTTAAAGTTAAAGTTAAAGTGCCTCCCCTAGTTAGCAGTGCCATCTCAGAAGCCTTAAACACCAACCGTGAGTATTTGTGAATAGCAGGATATTTTTTTTATTGAACGATTTTTCAACATTTTCTTAAAATCTGATATCATAAAACGATATGGAACACTATGTCGGATGTCACTGCCAACAACCAAATAAAAATTTTGCAAACGAATTCATTTGCGTGTAGAATCAAACAGAAACGAAACTGAGCAACTCAACGAGATTTCTATTCAGTCAGTGTCAGTAGTAATAACACTAGTAATGACTTGCGAAGACGTCACAAACATTAGCGATAGACTCAAATTTTCGACTAATATTAGTCGAATCAGAACCGTCTTCATACAATTGAATATGTTGTAGAACAGTAACAGTTCGAAAGTGTTGCCTACGCGTAGCTGTTTAAAAAATTATATTAAATACACCGTTCTAATTATTAATGATTTTATTGCATTAGTTTCGATAGAAATCATTAAATTACTAATATCTGTATTGTTTTTCTAAATTAATTCTTGCTTTGATTCAATCTATTCTTTTTGTATTTTTTTAAATTTTATGTCATGTGTTTTATGGAGAGCATTCGAATCGTTTTTGCATTCATAGTGTGAGTAATATCAATTTAATTTGTTTCTCAAAAATATGCATTAATTGTGAATTACATGTTCGATTGATGAGATGAATTAGACTTTTGAAATTCACTAAATATTTGGTTCTCTTAATAGACATTACGACAAGTATGTAAATGTGTCATAAAACGTGTGTTAATGGTTTTTTCCATACAGATTCGTTCTTTTTCTTTCTCTGTCTTCGGATACATACCGTATAATTTTACTCATGTTTCTTCTTTCGTTCTTTTAGATATTTTTCCAACTATGCTCTCTGTATCATTGCTTTCGGTATGTGACGTAATGACGCATACATTTCTTCCGATTTTATTATCTTGTTTTTTTCATTATTTTATTTTTTTCTTCTTCTTCCTCACATCTTATATATAGATAGACCCGATCTTTCTATAAGATAAATGTGTCGTTAGAGAGATACATAAAGTGAATTATGAGAGTAAAACAAAGATAAACTAACAACATAATCTACTCGTTCTTATACAAAACCATACATACTTTATATACATCAATTTAAGTATTATACATAAGAGTATTCTACTTGATACGACCTTTCGCTGGATGTAAGAAAATAAACTAAAATTGTATGATTTATCGTATAAAAATGAAGAAAACTACTCCGTTCAAATAATAATCGTTAGTCACGGTATTTATATAATAATGAGACTATCAGAACTGAGTCTAAGTGAGGTCTTAAATGACTTTAGAAATCTTTTAATATTCGAAAATTTGAGGTACTTCAAGCTAATCTCATACTATAATAAGTAAAGTTTGTATGCTATCTAGTATTTATTCATAATGCATGACTTTAATATTATTATTCTTCTATTCATAGATATTGATTTAAGAGAAAATGACACACACAGTTAATAATTTTAATTTTAATGATATTTGGATAAAAATATCAGAAGGTCTTGAACATATTTATCATAGTAAAAAAATGTCACCGAATGAATATTGCGAAATGTATAGGTAACTACAAACTTAATCTTTCCTTTTTGTTTTCTCTTTCAATATTTCCATCCGTATTATAGTATGGTTTACAATTGTTGTACACATGCTCGATTACAAAGGAATTCATTAGGAAGAGAAAGAATATCTACTCGAAATAATCGACAAAACAATCTACATGATAGAGAAAATGCTGCCGATGCGGAATTATATACCAAATTGAAAGATTATTTAAAAAATTATTTGAAAGAAATTCGTGAGGTAAGATTAATTACTTGAGAAAGTAATTCATAGTCTTATTAGATAATAAAACTATAAGAGTTTTTAATTTAGATGTCTGTATAATTGAGAATTTGTGTTTTCTTAACAAGAATAATCAGTTGCTAAAATAGATTTGTCATCATGAACATCATCTTGTCCTGTATAAGAGAATGGGAAGAAAACATTCTGAATTTTTATGCAAACTAATTTATCAAAATAGGAAAGTTATACATTCAACCACGAAAATACAGCGAGTACTGGAGGAGTATAGGATACATATATATATATATATACTCGTAGTATAGTGTTGTGTTTTCAAAAGATTGAATCAGACAAATCATTCATGGCATATTGTTTTAAAAAATAGATTTATTCTTTTGTTTCTATTTAATATAGTCCCTCGCACCCCGTCCTGCATTTTTCAAATTTATCTATCAAATGCCTTCTGATTTAGAAATTTAGCTACAACCTAACTCTATCGTGAGGGCTTTTCTGTATTAAAAACTCTTCGTGGCCTCCTCTGCTATTGGTGTTTCGATGCGCCTTTGTATTGAATTTTACGAGAATGATCATAAGAAGAATTGTAACTTCATTTTATAATAAGAACTATTTACTACTCTTAATCACATGATTTTAATTGTACTCAAGTTATATTAATTTATAATTGCATGTAAATAGTTTTGTTCTTAAACTTCATTTATTCAGCATCTTGTAATGTTGAACTTTTCTAAGACTATTAAACAAAATAAATAATTTAACCTAATGAAAAATTAATCTTTAAAATAAACAAATCGGAAAATGTTTTTTTAATCATTCAGAAGCCATTCATATTTGACTAATATCATTTGAGTAGTACTTGAAGCGAAAAAATCTGTTTAAAATAAATAATTTATAATATTTAGCAATACTTTAGTACTATTATTTCAATGTTGGCTAGAAGTCATAGTAGAGACATTGAGAGGCATAGTAATAATGCCTTTTACTTGTCTCCTTCGAGTATAGCTCATTAACTTTCTTTATCCACAAACGACTATCTTATTAGTTAATGTGCAAATGATGTTAAGTGTGAAATTTAAAGAAACAATGAAGTAATCAATGAAAAATATGATCTATTTTCGTGTCATTCTCAATATTTGGAGGCTATACTGTGTCTTGTAATACCTAGTATATTAATTCAAAGTTCATTTGATTTTTAATATTGAGCTGCTATTATTGTTTTAATGATAATATTTTTGTTTGTAGAAAGGTCTTGCTTTAGAAGGTGATAGTTTACTTCGTTTCTATGTTAAAAATTGGGAACACTATCATTTTTCAAGCAAAGTGACAAATGGTTTTTGCCATTATCTAAATCGACATGGGATACGACAACTATATGATTCAGGAAGAAGAGATGTTTATGAAATTTTCACTGTAAGTAAAGTTAGATTGTTTATCTCTTTAAATTATTTATCAATTCATATAATTTTAGATGGCATTGGAAGTTTGGCTACTTGATTTCTTTCAAACATTTCAAAGTCAAGTAACATTAGCATGCCTTCAATTAATCGATGTCGAGCGTCAAAGTGGAGCAATTAATACTCAATTAATTCCTACAGTGGTACAAAGTTATAGTAAAGATTCAATTTCTTTGTTTTTCCTTGAAATTGATGTGGAACATTTTAGTCGAACTTGCCTTATGTGAAAATTCATTGTTACCAAATAATAGTGATCAAATCACATCTTCAAGATTGCAAATTTATAAAGATTACTTTGAAGTACCATTTCTTCAACATACAAAACAATTTTATCGTCAGAAAGCAACTGACTTCCTTCGTCATAATTCTACATCTGAATACTTTAAAAAAGTTTATTTTTCTTTATAAAAATGATACAAATTTAATCTTAATTCTAATAGGTACAACAATGGATTGATGAAGAATTATATCGAGTACAATCATATTTACATGATTCAACATCAGTACCTTTAACTGAAATACTTAAGCAAGTATTCATTCATGATCAACTTGAAGCAATCTATCCTGAAGCAAAAACACTTTTACACGATAAAAAATATTCAGGTATATAGACAAAAACTTATTAGCGTAAATTGATCTAGAAAACTTCATATAATCGATTTTAAATGATTCATTTGATTTATTGTTTGATAGATTTCATATTTCTATTCAAATCAGTTAATCATATAAAACATGCGACTGTTCAATTGAAAAAAATTTTTGAAGAAAATTTTTGTCCAAAAGGTATTGAATCTATGGAACGAATCAGTACCACTGCAATTGATGTAAAACTAATTTACTATTGAACTTTATAGTCATACTTATTTCTCTATTTCTTTTTAGGATCCGAAACTTTATGTTGAAACAATTCTTGATATTCATAAAGAATTTTTCCAAGTTGCACAAAAAGTTTTTGATAATGACGAATATTTTATTGCTTTTGTTGATAAAGTAGAATAGAATATTTTTTTTAAAGATAATCTCATTTTCCATCTTGTGTATTTAGGCTTGTGGAAATTTTATTAACCATAATGCAGTAACAGTAGCTGTTGATAATGCTAGAAAATCAGCTGAATTATTAGCTCGATATTGTGATATACTTTTACGAAAACGGTTAGTTTCGATTTTAGATTGATTATAAAATTATAATCAATGAAATATTTAGAAATAAAATTAAAAGTGAAATTGATATTGATATTGAAGAGAAATTCAATCAGATTATGGTACTATTTTCTATCGTGATTGCTTTTAGTTTAGTTTCTTTAATTTAGATAGTTTTTAATTATATTAAAGATAAAGATGTTTTCGAAAAATTTTATAGTAAAATGTTAGCCAAACGTTTAATCGGTAAATTAAGTGCATCGAAGGATTATGAAGAATCAATGATTTTAAGATTAAAAGTAAAGAAACATTTATTTTTTATTGAAACAAATCTTTATCCAATCTCTATTCTAGCATGTATGCGGTTTTGCATATGCATCAAGATTACAAAAAATGTTTCAAGATGTTAGTGTTAGTGAAAAATTATTAGATGAATATCGAAAATATTCTACAAAAGAAAATATTGGTATCAATATTTTGAGTTGAATCTTTTTCTAAAATATTTTTTATTTCATTAAAGTTGATTTTTCTGTAATGGTTGTTAGTTCGAATTCATGGCCATTTTCCGCACTACCAAATTTTATTATACCAACTGAAGTAATATTTTTTTTTTGTCACTATTATTTATACTACTTTCTGTTTTAGCTTAAACAAACATTTGAGAGTTTTACAAAATTTTATATTCAACAACATAATGAACGTAAGTTAACATGGTTGCATCAACATTCAAATGGAGAGTTACAAATATTTTATACTGACAAAAAATATATTCTACGTGTAAATATTGATTTATTTTGAAAGAAAACAAAAAAATGGATTTTATTGTTGTTTTGAAATACAAAAGGTATCAATATATCAAATGGCTGTTTTGCTTCTATTTAATAAACTGTCAAGTTATACCGTTGAACAAATGCAAGATAAAACACAAATCAAAATTGATTTTTTCTTGCAAGTTCTTTATAGTTTATTGAAAAGTAAATTGCTTACATGTTCAGAAATTACTGATAATAAAATTGATGAAGATTATAACAAAAATGATATTAAAATGAATTATACTATTCGTATAAATGAAAATTTTTGTAGGTTAGTATTCTGTTTTTTATTACTCACTTCTTTTTAAGTTTATAGAATCATTAAAACGAATATTTAATTTTTGATAAGAAATCTAAACAATAATATTATTTTAGTAATACGATAGAGTACTTATGATCTGACTCAAACATAGAGTTTTGAGAAATAAATTTTATAATACTAATAATAAATTAGTTTTTAATAAATAAGAAAAGAATAATAAAAGAGAGAAATATGAACGAATAGGTTCATTAGTAGATTGAATAACATGATAGACCATAAAATGAGGATGAGCAAATGATAATCACTGAGTTATGAAACAAAAGAAGACAAGAATATCAGTAAAAAAAATAAGAATTAAAATAGAATTTTGTAAAAAAAGTAAATGAATAAATGAATGTGATAACTAATGAACAATGAAGTTATACATATAAATCATTGTACACATAGCAAGAAGAACGATAGGATATAAATGGCAGCTAGTACTATTATATAGGCTTCTAATTTAATCTTCCAATATTTCGATTCGAATTCGAGCAAAATTACTAGAATTAATATAATATTTAGTTACTTTTGAACAATTAAGAAAATCACAATAAGTTTAACTAGTTTCATAGATTACTGTTATCAGTAAAATAGCTGATTGAATCAAAATTACAGGCGATTTACATATTTTATTTTTATTATTTCTTTGCTTAAGCTTTTTTATGTTGAACTGTTATTGTTTATATCATTTCCTTTGTGATTATCTTTCATTTATCCTTATTTAGTTCAAACAACTATTGGTGACGTCTTAGATAATTACCCGTTAGACAGTGATTGAATTCAATTGATTGCTAAAAATTCGATAAAAATCAAATTCATCGGTTGTATACTTAGAAAAATCCATTGTAAAATATAAATCCTACTGACACGTATAGTTCCTTATTATTTCCAAGCCTTAAATGAAGCTTTTGTTCAGGTATAATAATTACATAAATGTGAAGTTTTATAATAATGATTATATGTGGTATTTTGTACCTATAATAAACAAACGAACAAGATTATTAATACTTACTATAGTTGCTATTTATTTGACCAATATCTTCAATTACAATTGTCCAATAGAAAAGACTTAGTCATTACTATTAGCATATGTTAATATTTGACCAAAAGCGGGCAAAAAATACTTGACAAAATTATCCTCAGCAGACATCTGCATATCAACATACTCATATTCGCATAGATACTATTTGACTAGCTACAAAGTTGCGTATTGATGGATAGTATACCGATACTGATAAATGTAATCTATGTCTAAATCTTAATATATCACCCCGTAGAATGTTGAAATTCGTTCATCGATATATTTTTTTCTATAAACTCCTACATGATCAGAAATTACAATTATAGTATTAATAATCATCTGGGAAAGTTAGCGTGTGTCTCAAGACTAAATATTAAAGATTCTTAAATTTTTTTTGTTTAGTAAAAATATACGACTAAATTTGAATGTGCCATGTAAATCAGTCGAACAAAGAGACATAGAAAATTTACATCGAACAATTGATGGTGATCGACAAATTATTATTCAAGCTGCAATTGTTCGAATAATGAAAGCTCGGCAAACTCTAAAATCCGCATTACTAGAACAAGAAGTTATTCAACAACTAAGTAAAAGTTTTGAATCCATAATACCATCGATCAAAGTAAATTCTAATATAATTATATTAAAAATTTAATCAAAGAATATTCTTTATTGTAGAAATGTATTGATATATTAATTGAAAAAGAATATATTGAACGGCAACCAAACGAACAAGATACGCTACGTTACTTGCGCTAAAATAAATAATTAAATGATTCGTATGACAAACACGTCGAAAAATTAAACTTTCACTTATTATGATTTTTCATGGAAAACTCAAGACAAAAATATCCTAATTAATAATAAAATCAATTTTTTTCTATAAAGTGATTTAGTTGAGAATAAAAGACCTAGCGTCGTTTTATATTGTTATGAAACTTTTCGATGTCTTTTCCTTTTTCCACCGATAGTGACAAACAAAAGTTTAGTTATATTTTCTCTTTTGTGCTCTTCTCCATACTCATAGCAAAATCATTCTTTGAATGGAGATGTCGAAAAAACAATGTGGAGTATGGGTGTGGGTATGGATATCACGCGCTTCCCAACACCCACACTCTACCCTCACTCCACACACTCACACTCCCATACCCACACCCCACACCCACACACACCCACGCCCTATCTGATTTGATCCCATAGTTGCTTATCAATAACAGTTTATGGTTTGGAAAGGTGAGACGCAGTTATGCCAAACTGCGATTTCTCTATCGCAGCTATGCGTAATCACGAAAACAAAATCGTAGTTGCGCGTAGCTACGATTCTTTCATCGTAATAGAGTACACGGCTTCACACACGTGTTCAGTGTTTACCTATACAAGTTCTGCTCGATTCTCACTGATTTTTCTTTGCCACTATTGAAAAAAAACAGAAGCAACCAACTTTTTTCATTTGCTAGCATTTCTTTTTTTTAATTCTATGCTTCACAATCACTTGTATTTTTATGTTATATTTAAGCAAGCAAATAATCGAAATTTAACATGTTGCGTCGAACTCAAGTTGAAGTTACTGTAGATTCTTCCCAAAAAAATATAGACTTGTAAACTTTTTATGGGTCTCAAAATTCCCCAATAAGACTTTCGCCCATTGGCAAAATTTCGGAAATGTATTGGAGAGAGTTCAATGAATTCTCGTCAATTGGCGAATGTCGAGTTCGCGAAAGTCCTATTGGCAAAATTTGGGTAACCCTACTTTCCGAGCAATTAGCAGCATTTGGCACTTCGATAAAGTTCATTCGCGAACATTAATCTTCACAAAGCGCAGTCCTTCGTTCCTGAAAGTAAGAACGTGTGTTTTCAGCAAATTCATAAATTTGAAATGAGCCTTTGTAGACAGTTTAATGCAACGATCGTTTCAGTGGCCACGCACGCGCGTAAAATGAAACTATTGACATACTCGACATACATAGTTGTGCCATTCATTCACTGAGTGTTGCAGATCTCTCGAAATCAAAACTCTTCATCAGAAATACCTGAATGCTATTGGTTAGTTGGAAAATCTGCAAGTCTATATTTTTTGGGAAAAATGTACAGCAGCTTAAACTCAAGCCCGACGCAATATGTTCGCCTTCGATGACTTGCTCGCCAAAATCTAATGTGTTGATTGTGAAGCATGGAACTTTTTTAAAAAATTATCAGTGAGCGGAAGAACTTTGTTGCTTCTGTTTTTTCGATAGTAGTGAAGAAAATCAGTAGGAATCGAACGGAACATGTATTCATAAATATTGAAAACCGGTGTAACTTTTGCTTTTTGCTATCTCTTTATAGAAATGAATGCGAACAACTCCGAATAAAAATTTTTACTTTATTTTTATTTTTCCACCCATCAATGTTGCTCTCTTGATGTATGCTACCGCCACACTTACTCCCCAATGACAATTGCTCCCGCAATATTTTGTTTCCTATGGCTCTTGGTGAGAACTATGAATAAGTCAGAAATCAATTAGAAAAGTACAGAAATTATATGTAGACCTCACCTTCGCTCACATTCTTTCCTTTGTCATCATCCTCTACCTTAATCTCTACCATCATCCTCACTGTCAGCTTTCAAAATATCCCATGAACAACTGTTGTGGAAGCGTCTGTCTGGATGCAACAGTCGCGCTACCTATATTTTTGTCGAACGAGATTATACTTTTTCGTGGAGTACTTACGATGATGTGAAAAAATGTCTGCAATGTGAGAGAACACTCGTGAAAGAGCTTTTCCTTCTGTTTACAATGTTTCTTGATATTATCTATGATTATCGTTGTTTTTAGGAAGTGTGTCGCTTGTTGTTTCGTTCCAATATTGAAGCCAGGAGAAGAAAGATAATTTCTTATCGTCGACTTTCAACATGGCAGGTAAGCTTGAAGCTTCAAAAAAACAATTTTTCTGGGTTTTCTATATAAAAGAAATGAAGAAAAATCCGAAGAAAATCTTTGACTTCTGCCAGAAGTCCAATTCGAATGAGGGGCGCATTAGTATTACATTAATATCATCTTTGGATTTCAATCCATGGAAGTTCATTATATTTTAATTAAGTTCATTTCAATAGAATTCATTAGTATCTTACAGGGTAGTATATTGTTTTGAATCGCAACCAGACAATAAAAAGGTTTGAAACACAGTTTTCTGCCATGGTTTTATCGTTCAACAGATCATAAACTTTTTTGTTAGTTGCTTATATAAGACTTTCTTTTCAGAGGCTACCAGAAACACTGTCGACATGTGACTGATCTTCCGGCTGAAAAAAGAGGCTGAGTGTGCTAGATATCGATTGTCAGAAGATAGAAAGTTTTCACTGACAAAGGCAGAAGCTTTCGTCTGATTCTGGCAGAGTTTCTAGCAAAAGAGTGTATGCAAGCATCTGGCATCCCATCATGATGGAAGGTGCTGATGTGTTGAGATACTGTGGTGCTCATACATATGTGAGATTAGGCTGGAAATTAAGGAGGCAGTTATGAATAAAAGTCCTACCATTTCGGTTCGCAGAGTCCGGATCGCAAAATATTTTCTTGAATTTCATGGACTCGGGAATCTTACGAGAGACAAGCTATTTTTTCATGACACTTGTTCTCTACTATTCTAAGGACGAAGCATAGTGTCGTCAGCGTCGATCACACGGTTTAGCGCGACCCATTTGATATGGCCTAAACAACTTCATGCTGTGTTCTTACAAAAGTGAACATAATTCAGGCTGTAATCCGATTAGTTAAGAACTTTCTCATCTCGACTAATCAGATCTCAACAGAGGCTTTCTCTATTATTGTCAGGACAAAACGTAATAGTGTCGGCACCAATTATAAGGTTCGAAGAGGTTCTCTTTCAGATGGTCCGAATAACCTCATGTTGTATCCTTGCAACAATGAAGAAAAACCCTTTCTGTAATATGTTTGGCTGAGAACTTTTCGTCTCGTGCAATCCAATGTCCGTAAAGGTTTTCTTTACTACAGAAAGGACAAAAACATAGTGTTGTCCGTGCCGATTATAGAGTTTGAATGGTTCCTGATTCATATGACCCGATCAACCCCATGCTGTGTCGTTGCAATAGTGAAGAAAGCCATTCCTGCAATCTGATTGACTAGGAGGTTTTTCTTTCGATCAATCAGATTGTAGAAAGGATTTTTTTCACTGTTCCAAGGAAAAGACATGGTCTTAATTGGGCCATATTAAAGAAGACCCTTTCAAGCTCCGTAGTGGACGCAAACAGCACCACGTTTTGTCCTTTCCATAGTGAAAAGCCTTGCTAAAATCTGATTGGCTGAAAACTATTTTGTCTCAACCAATCAGATTCTAGCAAGAGTTTTTTTTACTATTATAAAGACAAAACGTAGTGTTCTCGTGCCAATAATAGGATTCTAAGGAATTCTCTTTTATATGACCCAAACAACATCATATTGTGTCCTTACAATAGTTGAGAAAAAGCTTCCTAGCATAACAGCCTTTCCACAGTGAGGTCACAAGCCCACGAAATCTGAGAAACTGTTTTAGGACTCAGATTCCTCCAACTCGCACATCTTTGATCAAACTTCATAAAATATCGTTGTTTTCAAAGAATAGACTTTCTTATATAAAGTAAGAAGTTATCCGTTACCGGGTAACGGGTAATGGATTTGATAGCCAATGACGGTTCCATTATCAGTTGCGTGGTAATATTACTGAGTTGTAAGGGTGGCTTCCCGCTCCTAATTATCAAGCGTGGGCAAATCGCAGGAATTAGACTTTTTCTAATCGAAAAAATCGAACTTAAGAATTTCAAAAATCGATTACAGATTCGAATTGGTTGGCTCTGAAACTGCTAGTCAGTTTATAAAAGAATCGCTATTTTGTTCTAAATAGTCATGTCTGTATCAGAAAAATAGAACTGAAATAGTATGACTCTCACTCATAGCTATGATCTTAATTTCCAGTCCAGTTTCAAATATGTATGGGCACTATCACATCAAAAGGTGCTGTGATGCTACGGGCTTTAAACTTGCATCTTCTTCCTTGCTTAAGTGCCTCTCATATTACATACCGAATGAAATGATGTCACAGACTTTTACAAGATAATATGCAGTAGTCGAATATGTCGCATTTCAGATTGTGTCAAGTCCAGCCATTCAGAACACCCGCGGTGTTTTGTTTTATGCATATAGCTACAGAAAAGTGACAGTCTACTACACTGCACTTAAGCGTTTCTCGATGTCTTTTTTTCCAGATTATCTCCTGATCACGTTGTTCAACAACACATCGAGATAGCGATGACTATTTTCAATTTTTACTTTCGAAAATTAAGAACTCACACGTGATAATACAACTGAGTTCACGTGTTTGACAACAAGCAACCCTATGTGTTCCTTGTTTCTGACGGCTAAAAGCATAAGAGTTTCTACTTTCTGAAAACTAGAAATACATTTAGTCTCCCCAAATTTCTGCCAGCAGGAAACTAGAATGCTCTATTCTTCGCCTAAATATTATAATATTAAAGAAAAGAAGTAAATTCTTCTCCAATTCCAATAAGAACAACATATTACTCATGTAGAATCCGATTTAGCCTCGCAACTTTTCATTTTCAATGATAATTCATGAAATTTCAAATCCTGTAGATGATTCCAAATTACCACTTTGGATTTGAATCAAAATAATACATTCAACCACTTTTCTCAAGGTTTCAACTAAGGAAGTTACTTTACTACACAGCTACTTTACCGAATAACTGGTACAGTCTTCGTCCCTCGGTAAAGGAACTGGTTAGTAACAGTAGCTTCCCGACCCTAGGCGTAGCTCTGTCGCTACCCTCGACAATGATGTTTATTGAGCTACTTCATCGTTCCAGTTTTATCTATATCGCTACGAGCACATTCTTATATAGTCATCACGCAAGAAAAGAGGAAGAGAAGACCATATCGTCAACGTCAGCATATTACGGGAGTAGTCATAAAGAAAAGAAGCGAAGGGAAATAAAATGTAACAGTCATAATTGTTACAATGAGGACTTAGCATGACGCAAGCGAATAACTAGTAGCTGATCAGTTATCAGTTGCTCCGGTAACTGATTCCAAATCTGTCACCAGTTACCAGTAAGTTGTCTTCCCTAGAACACAATGCTGGAATGTTATCGTCATCGATCAGCTACTTGACCTAGAAACGAAAACTGTACCAATGACCCGGGTAATTGGTAACTGGTCCGTTAACAATTACCTGGTGACGAGTAACTGATCAGTTACTGTGACCTGGCAGAGTAAAGGTAACTTCTCTCCCTCGTTTTGGCAAGCATTCCTATCAGAGCTGCTACATTTATATCTCTGAAAAGTTACTAAAAATAATTACCAGTTACAGTAACTCGTTGAGTACGAGTAAGAACAAAAATCTTAATGAATGGACCACTGAAAGTAGCATCTAATTAGCAAGCTTCTTCATAAAAACGCAGCTTCGTAGTAAATAGTTACCAAGTAGTTTTTATTTTGGACATATACTTTAATAGAAGAAAAATGAAAAGGTGTTTTGCTAGGAGTGTTGTATTATTAGGAGTTTCAGTTTTGAAGAAAAATCATGAAAGTTAAGGACATATCTGGCATTTGTTAAGATATGAAACCTTAGATTTGTAGTGCTTCGGATACTGTCGAATTTCATGCAGTTTCTTTTATGAAAAACTGATATCGCTGTGATCATTGTATCATGTATATGGCTATATACGCGGACAGAAGGACTGAGTCATGTATTGGCTTCTGATTAGTTCGAGAAACTAAGACTAAGAGAGCTTTAGTCTGCTAGGCTGACATGTGCTTTTCAGTTTTCTTTAGTCGAACGTGATCTAAAGATCAGATTTTTCGTCAGCATACTGAAACAGAGACTTATTATCTGACTAACAATCAAATAATTGTTTTTTTTAACTGCGTATTGATTTGATTGATCAACTATGGATGGTGATATAATTGATTGTCGTTTTTTCATTTTAGGCTATTTTAGAGAAAAAGGAGAAAATTATCATATCGATGCAGACGAAATCAAACGATATGCAGGTAGAGCAAGTAATATGGCAGTGATTAAAAAATTACAAAGCGGTCTACCGAAAGGTGAAACGCGTCAGTCTCACTTTTGTTACGTACAGTTAGTCGGAACGATACCCGGCTACGGTCGAAGTAGCGGAAGTGATGATGATGATGAAAGAATACCTCGTTCGTCACTCAAGAAGCAACAAAATCCGGTCTCTCAGTACTCCGATGATGATGATGATGATGATGAAAGAATACCTCGTTCGTCACTCAAGAAGAAGCAAAATAGGATTTCTAAGTACTCCGATGACGATGAAAGGATACCTCATTCACCATTCAAAGAAAGGCAAAGTTCGCCCCCTCGATACTCGGCAAAAAAGGATGTATTAGATTTGGATTCAAAAAAAGGATCGGCCCCTTTAACAAGTTCACCCGCTAAGTCATCGCAAGCCTTGTCTAAAACACCGTCATTGAGTCTAGCTAATGCAGTCCTTCTTCAAGATATCGACGAGCTTTTGGAACAACGCATTAACTACCTTATTTTCGAAGACAATTTTACACCGACACTAGCCAAAATTGTCAAGCGTGACCATGGAGTATACTCATTCGCTCAGCTTCGCGATATTTGTGCAAGGTTTGAAACACCTGCAGCGATGGGTCAGCACAATAAGAGGAGCCGCAATACAAAGTCATACTTTACTAAGATGGTTGATAGAAAAATTTCAGACGATGACGCTCGAGCTTTTGCCTTTGCCATCGCATTTTACACAGGTTCACAAAGTGAAACGATTAATCAAGGTGTAGCTTTAATTGTGCGTACCACTTTTGCCGAAGCTATGGTCAATGGTCAACATGAAGAGGTTGGGGAAGATGCAGCCATTATAATGTTCTATCTTGTACGAGCTTTATCTCATATCAAATTTTTTTGGGGGACAGTCACTCGACGTGTTCAGCTGACGAAGGAGGAATTGGAAGACTACAAACCGGGAGCAATAATCACCTGGCTTCAATTTAGTAGTTCAATGAAAGGCGAAATTGCACCGGAAATTTTTCAAAATCGCAACACTCAATTCACTATAAAGTCACTTACAGGAAGAAGCATTCAATACTTTTCCAACTTTCCTGAGGAGGATGAAGTTCTCTTCTTGCCGCATTCATCATTTCTGGTCAATTCAGTCGAGCACATTGATTCTACATATTACATTTCTATGGAACAGGTAACGAAAAATCAGTCGAGATTAGATCTGTCGTACGCTGACTTTTAACCAATCATTTTGAACCAAATATGTCAGATTTGGTTTAAAGATGGTTGTAGTTGTTAAATATAAGCATAGAATCAACTGAGCCAAGATACTTTGTACCACAACATACTCTCATGAGACCGCTTTAGAAAGTCCTTAGGAAATCTTAGCATCGAGCTTGAAATCTGGTATTGCGAAAGACTTTTTTGGATTCTTGGTTGAGTGGATAAAAGAGAGCAGACTTCTTCAAGTGACATGATTTTCCATAGTTTTCAGCTAACATATCTCGTCTTTGTAGAACAGAATATGATGTGATCTCAAGGATTTTTCTCATCTGTTAGTTCAGCCGTTACACAGTTAATA
Organism: Rotaria sordida; assembly: GCA_905250125.1. Taxonomy (NCBI): domain Eukaryota; kingdom Metazoa; phylum Rotifera; class Eurotatoria; order Philodinida; family Philodinidae; genus Rotaria; species Rotaria sordida. The sequence goes on along the minus strand of CAJNOL010000945.1, from coordinate 43,547 downwards.
AACGAACCCAATCTTTATCATGTGACTACTACATTTCAATAAATTTGAGGCGTTGACTATAGCACAACCACTCATTTCAAAGCATAAAAATTTAGTACGAAATCACTTTGAAATGGTTTCGATATGAACCTCTCATTGGAATTTTTCCGATCAAGAAGACTGATCATTCTATCAAGTGGATCTGATTGATGATGGTCTTGAACAGTTTACTTGAAAACTTGCTGTCGAGTGTATCAACAGATCGTAAAGTGTTTAGTAAAAGTTTTATAATCGTGTCTATCAGCCAGGTAAAGAGGCAGATTCATAGTGATCCTACTAGTGGACAGTCCCCAAATCAAGTGGATTCAAGCGAGATGAAGCACCCACTGCACATAAGAAACTATATTTATGAGGCTGAATTTAGCATTAGAAAAATTTATGACTTATCAGAAAATCTTAAAATCAAATTTATTCTTGAAAATATAAGTCTGTGCGTTCGAGAGAAAGATGGCTGCAATTGGTCTTATTTTTAAAACTCCTTCGCCTATGTAGATGATCAAGTTGAAATTAGTATTTAGTAGAGCGGGCTGTCATAAACAGATGTCCAATCCAATTGAGCCAAATAACGCTTTTATGCAGCTAATCAAATCGAACTAAATTTCGGTTTTTCTGATTAGTTTCGGATATAATCGACATAGATTATGTCTTCGTTCGATGTTTAAATTTCGAATGAAACACTTTCTATTATAACGGAAGGTTTCAGTCTACTAAGAGAAGAAAGACATATGACGAATATTCTTTATTAATGTTGATAACTTGAAGTCATGATTGTTTCAGCTTGTGGATACTTGATATAGTTGTTGTATTGCTAGCTAATGAGGATGAGATTGAAATGTTACTCGGGATTAGCATTCTGTTTGTTTCCTCCGCTTCAATAACATCTTCAGTAAAATACCGACGTGTTTCTTTAGAAAAGTCATATAATTTAATGAAGAGTTATTGGCGTTCAATGTGTTTCCTTTCAGGTCGAGCTCGGTCTCTGCAAATACTCAGTGTTATGGGTCGATGACAACATCTTTAATGAAGATTGGGAGAACAAAGGACACATGGAGAAAGCAAGTACTGCTGGAGTGGAAATCAACGTTCATTTTATTCCTAAATCAAGTACCGAAACTGCTTTGGCATTCCTTAAATCGCCATTTGGCCAGCGCCTGAAGAATAAAGAGACGTTTAGAATTGTTACCGACATGAATCGATTGAATGAGAAGTCTCCCGATAATGCGGGCGCTCGCTTTCTTGCAAGCGTTCGAGAATTAGGCTTCGATTCAAAATGTCTTATTTTTACAAGAAATGCTACGGAGGCCGAGGAAAAATTGAAACAACAGATCAAAAGCGCTACGCAACGACACGGAATTCAAATCACTCAATCAGTCGATGTTCTTGAGCACTTTGTCAATTTCGACATGTTGGACTCGTTAAAAATTTCAAATGCTTCGAAATCTCTATGCAAACCTAGTTAACAAAACAACCATCTTGTCTACTTTCAAGAATGAAGTATTAACAATGAAAGTAAAGCGATATGAACCATTTTCGATTTTTTTGATACTTAATTAGAAGATCTTTCTAATCAATTTCACGCCTTTTCATTCATTTTCTTCGAGTGATATTATAACAGTTTTTTGTCATCCTTGTTCTGTCTAGGGGTGAGAAGATACCGTTACCGTTCCCGAGTAACGGTCCGGGAACGGTAAATTCCCACTCCTAGTTCTGTCCTATCCTATTTTAAGCGTATCTTTTCATACTTTACACTAATATAATTTTGAGAGTAAGTGATTTCAATAGAAAAAATATATTTCTGAAGCAGCAAAAGAAAAGGGAAAACGCTAAAAATATTCTGGCCGGTTTTGAATACCAACTACACTTTCGTACTGATATCTAAAGGGTGTGGGTGTGGGAGAGTGTGGGTGTGTGGGCGCGGGTATGTGGGTGTAGATGGGTGTGGATGTGGGTGGGGTAGGTGTAGGTGTAGGTGTGGGTGTGCGTGTGGGTGTAGGTGTGCGTGTGGATGTCTGGATATGAGATGGAAAACACCCACACCCACAACCACAACCACACTCACACTCACCCACACCCACACTCATCCCACACCTACCCTTAGGTGCTCATGTCCTATTATATGGAGGTATCTTTAGGTCCTCAAATCCTATTATATCGAGGTACCCTTAGATTCTCATCTCCTATTATATGGAGGCATCCATGGGTCCTCAAGTCCTCTTATATGGATGTACTCTTGGATCCTCATCTCCTATTATATGAGGGTACCCTTAGGTCCTCAAGTCCGATTGTATAGAGATATGCATGTAACAATACCAATACCAGTCAATAACATTTGGTATAGGTATTGGCTGGTATCGGTAGTGGATGTGGTAATTTAAATTATTCACACCCACACCCACACCCACACCCCACCCACACCCACACCCACACCCCACCCACACCCACACCCACCCACACCCACACCCACACCCACACCCCACCCACACCCGCACCTACCCACACCCACACCCACACCCACACCCACACCCACACCCACACCCACACCCACCCTCTCACTGGTTAGTACGACTGCCTGGAAAGCAGTGGGTGCATGGTTCGATTTCCTGCGGAGGAATATTATTCTTTTGTTTCACTCTGTAATAATATCACGTTGCTGTCTCGGTGATATCAGAGTATAATATGAGAATACGAGCAATAAAGAAAAGAAATAAGACATAACACTCATGTTCATTGAGTATAATGTTTCGTTGTGGATATTAGTGGTATATATCGACTTCTTTGTACTTCAATGTTTTGCTCTTTTATCCAGTAACGACCTATCTGATCACCCGGGATTAATTGAATTTTGTCTGTTATATTATGCCAATTACGAAAATCATGGATAGCTCGATTACATTCTGAAATCGAATAGTCATCTATGATAATGACGCCACCAATGTGTAATTTTGAGTATAAATTAAATAGTTGATCCATAGTTGATTCATACATATCGCCATCCATTCGAAGAACAGCTATTTAAGAAATATTACAGCGAGGAAGTGAATCAACAAAATATCCTTTACAAAAATGAACATGATCATCCAGTAAATTAAATGCACGAAAATTCGTTTGAACTTCTTCAAGTGAAACCTAAAGAAATAAATATAACAGTTCATTTCACTCAGGCGATAAAATAAATACTTTCAAATATTCTATTTTCGACCAATTATCATTGTCATTCTGCGTTCTCGCTTTTGGTAATCCTTGAAATGAGTCGGCTAACCATACATGTTTGTCATGATTATTTAATGCTTTTAATACAGCACGAGCAAATATTGAACTTCCACCTCTCCAAACACCGCATTCAATAAAGTCACCCGGAACTTTATTCGAAATAACAAATTTTAATGCCCATTCGATATTTATCAATCGTTTTTGTCCAATCATAGTAATACCAATCAAGGGCCAATCTGAACCTTTTATTCGTTGGTTGATATCCAATGGATGCGTTTGATTATCAATACCAACAGCGTGTTCACTTGTGCGAAGAGTTAAGCCGCATACAGTATCACGAACAACATCGAGATAGGCACGAACTAGGGGATTTTCGTCAGGAAATACAAACAGTTGATTGTCATCATATGAAGTGTTGATCATTCGACGTATATTTGAGGGTTGATGCAAGTTGATCTTTGTAAAACGAGACACGAATGATAAGGAATTGAAGGATCCATTTAAAATAAGAAGTACAAGAATAAATACAAGCGCAACGCTCAATGTAATGCCGTGTGAAAATGACAGAAACGTATTAACTTTTTGGTTGTTTGAAATGTTTTCCTTCATCAATATGAATGATGATAATATCGAATTTTCCACATTTCAATATCCTAAAGACCTACCGTAAACAAAACAAGGAGATAAGATTATAAAGTATCTAAAGAAAGAGTTCGCCAAATGAATGTATTACTCTACCTAAAGAGGGCTCGAGAAAATATTTTATATTTTTTGATTGAGTTATTTCAAAGGCAATGTCTATTCAAACGGCTACTTCTCATTTGCGATCATAATTCAAATAAAATTTTGAAATATTATGAAGATTTTAAATTTTAGTGAATATTAAAATTAAAATCTCAAACTGTTACTTTTTCCAAAACGATAAAATTTAAATTAATTTACTTTTCAAGTTGTCGTTGATCAATGCTTCTATTTGAAAATTTCCACTTTCAACTTAAAATCGCATACAGTTTAGCAAGATACAGAGTTCGCTCGTGTTTTCAATGCAGCTTCTATCTATAGATTTCGGAAGATGTAGAGTTCGCTGTGGTGTTCTATACAATTTCTATTATAAATTTAGGAAGATGAAGAGTTCGCTACTGTTTTCAATGCAATTTCTATATATAAATTTAGGACGATGTAGAGTTCGCTGCTGTGCTCTATGCAGTTTCTATATTTTAGTTTAGGAAGATGTAGAGTTCGCTGCTGTTTTCAATGCAATTTCTATATATAAATTTAGGAAGATGTAGAGTTCGCTAGTGCTTTCTATACAATTTTATATTTAATTTAGGAAGATATAGAGTTTTCTAGAATGTTTAGCATAAATCTAACGGAATGTAAAAAAGATTTAGAAGTGTCGTGTGTAGTTTGTTTGAAGCTAAATGAATGCAGTCTGAAAATGTCACTTCTCATTTTGGAAGATTAGTGTAAGAACACTGCAGCAAAACAAAATTAGTTTCTCATTTCTAGCGATTTGATTCAGAAAGCTTTATCAGGTCTGGATTAATTATGAGTTTTGCTGCTTCACCAAAAAGAAGATTTTATAGGTAGCATGTAGTGTCGAATAAATTGTTGTAAAAAATGCCAATGAAATCTTGTCGCATTTTAAACTAGGTCACTGGAATAGGTTGATCATATGACTTTTTTTTATAAAACCTATTTTGGAACGTAGCAAGATCATAGATTTAGTTTATGTACTATGAATCTTAATCTTAATCTGAATCAGAAACGCTTTTAGGAAGGTGATTTACTTAATTTTCATATTGAAAAACAAACTCTAATATGGCTCGAGCAAGGGGCAAAAAAAAAGAAAGTTTTGATGAAAATCGAACGAAGATTTTGAATTGTTTCTCTAATGTTCCCCAAACATGATTCAATATCCATTCAAAATGTGACCTCGGTGAACGCTAGTTTGAAGAGAACTCGAATACCAACACCTAAATCTTGTCCCGTTTACATTTTTTCCACAGTTTTGGTTGTTGAATAATTATATTTTTCGGTTCCAATTAATTTGTTTTCAATGGACTGTTGACCTTATGTGATTGTAGAAACTAAATGGAGTTCCAATACAAAACAGGCTTATGACGTTCATATTGGTAATTCGGCCTCATGAGCTCTAAATATGATACTTAGTTTAGAAGAAGAAGAGCACTACGCAGTTTAGCGCACTTTACTAATAAGAGCTGAATACATCGAAACTCTGCAAGTATATTTCAAGCGAACTCTACATCTTCCTAAACTAAATATAAAATTGTATTGAAAGCACTAGCGAACTCTACATCTTTCGAAATTAAAGTATAGAAATTGCATAGAAAACAAGAGCGAACTCTACATCCTCCTAAATTAAATATAAAGTTGTATTGAAAGCACTAGCGAGTTCTACATCTTCCGAAATTAAAATATAGAAATTGCATAGAAAACAAGAGCGAACTCTACA
>CAJNOL010000945.1:10433-33526 GCA_905250125.1 Rotaria sordida | reverse complement strand
CTGTCACGGTCTGTGATGGTTTCTGGGGTTCTCTGTCACGGTCTGTGGTGGTTTCTGGGGTTCTCTGTCACGGTCTGTGATGGGTGTAAAGCCTGTGTGTCACGGTCTGTGATGGTCTTCGAGGTTCTCTGTCACGGTTTGTTGGGGGGGGGGGGCAGAGCAGGAGGGAGTGAGCCCAAAATTCCGACCCAATATACTTCAACACTCCTTTCAAATCGTGTTTCACACAATTCGCTGGGTTCGGTTTGAGGTTTTTTCGGTTCGATTCGGTTCAGTTCCAAAAAACACGAACCGATCCCATCACTGTTATATACTTATTTATGATGAATATAGACGTTGGAAAAAATCTGATAAAACTTAGTGGGGTCGGTAGGCAGAAAGAACTATTGATAAGATGATTGGCTTACTGGTGCAGCTGAAAATTTTGTGCAATGATAACACGGTTAAATAATTTAGGGGGTAATATGTTTGAATAATTTGTTTTGAGAAAAGGTTGACACGAAATTGATCCTTCTGCTTAAAACGTACAACAATATAGCCTTAAAAATAGAATGATAAACCCCCCTTCTCAAAATGTACAACAATATACCCTCGAAAGAAGAATAATAAGCCCTTCTGGTTAAAACGTAGAACAATATACCCTTCACAATAGAGTAATAAACCCTTCTGCTGAACACGTAGAGCAATATACTCTTCAGAACGAGAGAATAAACCCTTCTCCTAAGTTCCAACTGTAATATACCCATTTCTGACATTCAAAAAACCTTTTTATTTTCACATACCCTCGGTTTCATAAACCTTAGAAGGCTTTATGAAAATTTATACTTAGTGCAAGGGTTTATGATTCTACGCTTTTTTTTAAATTGTACTTTTTCACAGTGCAGTCTGAAGCATTCGAACGATAAACTATTCAGGGTAAAATAATAAACTCTTTTGCTGAAACCGTAGAATAATAAATCCGTCTCCATAAATCCCAGTATAATGAACCCTTCGATAGCAGTTATAAATCCTTTTTATTTTCATATACCCTTGCTTTCATAAACCCTTCAAAGGTTTATGAAAATTTGTAGTTAGCGCAAAGATTTATTATTATACTATTTTCTTTACAGTGCAGAATAACATACCCTTATCCGTTGAATCATAAACCCTTTTTATGAAAGGGTAGAACAATATACCCTAATGCATAAAATCATAAGCCCTATTTATGAAAGAGTTGAATAAAATACCCTTATCCGTAGAACCATAAACCCTTTTTATGAAAGAGTAGAATAATATATCCTTAGGAGTAGAATCATAAACCATTTTCATGAAAAGCGTAGAATAATATACCCTTAAGCGCAGAATCATAAGCCCTTTTCCTTGAATTTCAAGATGATAAACCCTTTTTATTTTCATGTACCCTTAGCTTCATAAACCCTTGGTTTCATAAACCCTTCAAGGGTTTATGAAAATTTATACTTAGTGCAAAGGTTTATGATTCTGCCATTTTTTTTACAGTGTAGTTGTTGCTGCTGTGTTCGTCGTCAAAAAGTTCGAGAGATATAAAATCCTTGTTCCCTTCTTCTGGTTTCTTCGGAAAATCCCAAGGGAGAACAACAAGGTAAATAGAGAAACGATGTTATGATACCTTTATGATCACTGTTCTACGCCAATTCGGGATTACTCGGATAATGTTCGCTCATTTGAAACGGTAGGGCTGGGGACTGATGGTGTGGACGTGGATATGTGTACAGTTCCATGTTCTGTTCAAGGGGGAAACAGCAGAGACTTCAGCCGTGAAGTCTCATGAAGTCTTGAAAGTCTTTCGAAGTCTTCTGAAGTCTCTTGAAGTCTTATGAAGTCTCATGAATACTCATAAAGTCTCATGAAGTCTCATGAAGTCTCTTGAAGTCTAATGAAGTCTCTTGAAGTCTAATGAAGTCTCATGAATTCTTCTGCAAGTTTTGAAATACATTTAGTGCATGAAAATTCATAAGAAACCAATGAAATTGTCTTGTTTTCGACGGTCTTATTTTAGCAGAAAGGTGAACCTTTCATTGTTTTTTATTCAATGTGCTGGAAAAATATTCAAGTTTGTTGGATCTTAGACAACATGATAGTTAATAACTGAATGCTTTTTGAATGAAGTGATTTATTTTTATAAGAAATGTGTCCATTTATTCGATGTCAATCTTATGAAGAATTTTATTCCTTTTTCTTTGTTTCTATCACTCGTGATAATCTATCAGCCGATAAACGGCTAGCTTTATCGGTCAATAACCAACAAGCTGTTTGCTTGTATATAAATTTAGTCTTGTTATTTATTTGCACCTGAAAATAGGAGTTTTTCAATGCTGGATTAATCGAATCAAACATACGCATACCAGTAAAGTTTACTTTCTGTTTTAATTTCATCAACGCTTTGTGTCATTGTCACATCTTTATTCTAGATATAGATATACTGCGAGAAACAATTCTCAGAAACAAGAAACACTTTTGTAATCTCTATATGATAAGTTTTGTTTTTTGCATGTTATAGAAGTTTCATGTAATTTCTATAAGGTTTTTTGATACGCATGGAATCTGCCTCTTGAAGTCTTGTGAAGTTTTATGAAGTCTTGTGAAGTTTATTGAAGTCTTGTGAAGTTTTATGAAGTCTTGTGAAGTTTTATGAAGTCTTGTGAAGTCTAATAAAGTCTCAAGAAGTCCTATAAAGTCTGTGAAGTCTCACGAAGTCTTTGGAAGCCCTCTGAAGTCCCATGAAATCCTATAAAGTCTTGTGAAGTCCCCTGAAGCTCTATGAAGTCTTTAGAAGTCTTTTGAAGTCTTGTGAAAGTATGAAGTCACTATGGTTGAAGTCCGTTGAACTTTGGTGAAGTCTTAAAGTCTTGAAGTTCGCTGTTTCCCCCTTGGTTCTATTCAATCACATCCACATCCACGTTCAACTGTCGCATTCAAACCAACATCACACACTCCACATCAACAGCCTTTTCAGTACCCCAGCTGATGCAATTTTCAACATTGAAAAATGCATCGAAACTAAATTTTTAGGAGCCATTGCATGATAGGCGCGACCGGAATAAACCACCATATGTGTAACTAATGTAAGGGATTTCGGGTAATTTTCTCTGCGTGTAGCCCTAACTAAGATATAAAAACTCTCCTAATTTTGGGTGCGTGTGTAGGTGCGTGTGGGTGTGAGGCGTGAGTGTGGATGCGTGTGGGTGTGGGTGCGCGTGGGTGTGAGTGTGTTGTATCTCTTCATGTGCATCCGTGCCTACACCCACACCCACCCACACCCACCCACACCCACATCCACACCTAAATATACAGGGCGATAGAGCATTTCAAGAGCTCACACAATATATAATTACTTTTCTAGAAAAAACGGATTACTGTATAGATAAAATTTTTAAAACACATGAGAAAGGAACAAAAAATGAAGTTCGTGGGAATCTGAGGATGAGGGTGTCTTCACTGTATTCAAAATATTTTTTCAGCAAATAAATGCAAGTCAAGGCTTAAATAGACAGGATGATAGAGAATTCCGAGCGCTATCAGAATATATAATTACTTGTCTTAAAATATAGTTTTATATTGGCAATAAAATTCCACTGATCCAAACTCTCAGAACTTATGCGCCAATGTGATAGTTGTTATTGAACTATTCACAACTTAGTGTAGAGTTGGAATCGGCCATCCGGTCTTGTCCGGTTCTGTTTCTTTTTGCAGATAGTGTGGGTGTGGGATATGAAGACAATACCTACACCCTTCTACTATAAGAACATTCTCTCTTCTTTTATAACACAATTACATCATCTATTTCAACATTTTTCATCTTTCTCTTATGATATTTCTCCGTTGTGATGTAAGGAAATGTATGGGAATGTAAAGAAGGTCATACATACATGCGCATACACACATAATTGTTTTTGCTTTTCTTGTTTTTTTTCGTGAAATTGAGGTAAAGAGAAAAAGGGTGTAATAATCATACCCATACCCTCTCTATGTGCTGCTGCACACGTTTGAGTTTTATGCTTTTTTTCCTCTCAGTCTCTATATTACAGCTTTTCTTTAGGCATGTAACGAAGCTTGTACATAACAACAAAAAAAAAAGAAAAAGAAATACGATAAGGTATGTAAAGGAAAGGAAAATGCATTGCACCACAGAATCGAAATGACTATTTTCATCGTCAAAACTGCCAACTATTCTTTCATTATACCTATTTATTAACTATACGAAACGCAAGACACACAGCATTTATAGCAGCTTGGTATGAACCGACAAGTACAAATGAATATTGATTTTTTCTGAAATTTTATTTGTGTGACATTGGTAAGCATATAAGATCGATGCTCATGATAATTTCAATAGATTCTTATCAAATTCTAAATAAACTATTAAAAAATGTTTTGTTGCTCTCATAATCAGGTAATCACGAATCTACAAGTGAAGCATATTGTTGAATTGCAAAGCGAAAAAAACGTTGAATTTTTTTCGACATACAAGTTATGAGAAAACTTGTAATCTTTTCCTGAACATTTTACGGATTCCTACAAAATACTAGCATTTGTAACTTAAATAAAATATATTATTTTATCAAGCGTTCGCATACAGATAGGCATTTAATGAAATAATAACGAAAAATTAAAACGGAGCTTCTCTGGTCTACGATGTGAGTGTCAGTGTGCGTGTGAGTGGATGTCGCTATTATTTTCTTCTAAATCCACACACATCCCCACATTCACATCCCCACACCCACACAGACACATCCTTACCTACTTCATTGTATTTTGTTAAACACGAATGTTAATGGGTGTCGAAGTATATAGAGAAAAGAAAGTGAATAATCTTTACTTCTTCCTACAGACACTGAAAATCATGTCCATGTTTTTTTTTTATTTTTCGAATATCAATTTATTATTTAAACGATAACTCAGTTATTTAAATATCTTTTGAATTATTTTGTTAGTCTATAGTTCATTCATTTAGTTTTTATTCATTACGGTAATTATTTATAAATTTAAGATTCGTTATCAACAAATAGAAAAGCATGTCGACAAATTTATAAGAGTGTTTGAAGTAAAAGAGATTTCCAATCTACTGATCTTTGATTTGCTGAAAATTGTTTTGATTTATCAAGGTTTCTTGATCTCGACGTCTAAAGCGATTCTACTGTATCTCATATGCTAATCACGTAACAATTATGCTAAACGCTTTTCTTTTTTTTCTTTGACATAGTTTTCTAATATGTGCCGATCAATAATTTTTCTGTCGAATTACTATGTATCTTCCTTGTTTTACATTTTAACGACTCGAATATTTCGATGGATGATGTAATACATTCTAACGAACCAGTTGTTCCAAACAGAAGAATGTACCACATTTCAAGTCGCGACTATGATTTGAAGAATGACCAATACGATGTTCTCCTCTAAGCAGGTTCACTCATCATTACTAATGTAGAGAATCACCTTGTTCTGTAATATGTGCAAACTATGATCTTTAGTACTCTATGATACAAATTTTCGATGACAGCAAGAGAAGTATGCATTGCGCCTATTCTATTGATAAGCATTGCGTAAATATTGTTGTTGTTGAAAAACTAAGAATGATAGAACTATTATGAATGGGTCATTTTCTTGATTGACATGAATAGCACTGGTCTCATTCAATAAAGATTGTTAGCATTATTCCTTCAATAATTGACTTTGATATTTTCATTTGATTCATCACTCTGGTTGAATGGATGCAACGATTTCACAAAATAACATTCAACGTATTTTTTTTTCATGTTCCTGCACTTGTCTTGACACTTGAACTAAGCTATCCTGTTTTCTTTTAGATAATTCGTTTGCACTTTTAACATGAGTGTTAGTAGTGCTTCATCAACATCATACAGTTCATTCAACAAAACATTTGTATTGAAAAATGCAAACTTATCCATTATTGAATTAATATCAGGTCAACAAGCTATCGAAGAATTACAAAAAACCGATGATTACATTGCAAATTTTAGTCCGTTTGATTTAGAGTCTCGTTTAAATTTGTCTTCTCCAACAATTCAAGATTATTTCAAGTTTATTGCAAAACAAATCTTGGCTTGGGACGAAGAAACAAGTCAGGTAATGGCATCATGCATTGCATTCATCAATACAACTTGTTCAGAACAATTGAATTTATTAACCTATCCACCACAAATTTGTGTTGTGTTAACAAATGGAAAAGATGAAAATAATGCCGCATATTGTCGTAATGAAAATGTTATTATAATACCACTAAGAATTGTTCTCGGTGGACATATGTGTAAAATATTTGTTCACGAATTATTTCATATATGGAGTAAATGGCATACTAATTTAACGATACGTGATGAATTATATACAAGTATTGGATACTATAAAATACCTGTGAAGAAGTCAATCGAACTTCCAGCCAGTTTACAAGAGATAAAAATGACTAATCCAGATGCACCTTGCGTTTTGAAATATTATATTGAACTGGCAAAGTCTGGAGATAAAAGTGGAAAAATATATAAATGTACACCAATTTTACATGCTTCTCGACCTTTTGATACACAATTTTCTACCAATTTCTTTGATTATCTAGAGGCAACAACTTTAATCTTAGACGATGCGACATACGAACCATTAGAACCATTACGATATCTATCATATGCTGAAGCTAGTAATTTTTTTCATCAAATCGGAGACAATACAGCCTATATCATACATCCTGAAGAGATTCTAGCTGATAATTTCGCATTATGGATGATGGAAAAAGATCAGTCAGCAACCTTGAAATCACCAACTGTTGTCTTAAGAATGGCTGATATCATTTCTGCTGCTGTCAAGGATAGAAACGAGTCTCGCTCAAATGAATAAATTTTTGAATGGAAGCAGGATTGTCTGCCGACTAAAAACTACGAACTTCTAAGCAAACTTTACCGTAGACTCATCTTTTTTTTTCAAGCATAGAGGGTGGGTGTGGGTGGGCGTGGGCGTGGGCGTGGGTGGGTACGGATGGGTGTGGGTGGGTGTGGGATGTGGGTGTGTGGGTGTGCGTGTGGGTGTGGGTGTGGGTGTGAGTGTAAGTGTAGATAAAGAGAAGACCCACACCCACACCCACACCCACACCCTTATATATTGTAGAACCTTATTATCTGACGCTGACTGTTTCGTAAAATTCGCCAAATCAATTCGTTCAAGGATTAGTCATAGCCCCCAAACTAGTTTACGGAGCATGACTCATGGCGAAAACAGAGTACGAGACATGGTTAGATAGAGAACGGCACAAGATTGTAAAAAAACATGTGTTGAAATGATGCAGTCCGATGCATCTCAATGAAACTATATCGAAGAGCTAGACAATGATCTTATAGGACATCTTCAAGTGCAAGATTAGCAATCATTGAAAAGGAGAGAAATCCAACAACATACTAGTGCACAAATGATCAGTTTCATTCGGTTCGAACGGAATAACGTGAAATGTAACAGAGCATAAGAGTGTGGGTGTAGATGAGTGTGGAGTATAGGCCTGGTTGCAAGTGTATGGCTGGATATGAGTGTGAGTGCGATTGAAAATATGTCGACGTTAAAATGCTGGAGCTACCCCTCCACACGCATCAACCGATCCGACTGTACAAGATAGTGCTACTATCACTGGAGACATGCAATTGATGTATTGCATTGTTTTTGAATTATGTCATAAATAGGAAGTGGAGCAGATGCTGCAGAGATATCATCAAAGATGATGGAGTGTTTGAGTATTATTCTGGTGCATTGTCTCGTTCTCCTACTGAAGCATTATGGGTGTTCATCTTAACGGCGATAGTAAACACTGACTCGAATACTCCAAGTTTGAATTATTTTGTTGATAAAAATGATATGTTTTTGGTTGACTCATATTTGGTGGCAAGAAACATTGCATAGTATTACTATTTGGAGAGAAAATATTTGATATTTATCGATGTATCATAGTGAGCACAGAGTAGCAGCCTGCTATCTGGTGCGACAGAAACACTATATTGTCATGATGAAAACAATATGGTGCAGTCATCTGTTGGATTGTGGTGAAATCACACAGATATCGGCACACTCGCTATATTTATTTCGAAAAGAGCTTCAAGTGTTGTAGAATATTAAGAAAAGTTTTGTATTTATATTTAAGAGAAAACTTGTCAATAACGGTTGTTGCCTTTCTTCATCAATAAACTTGCTGTTGCGATGTCCTTTGCCGCTTGCATGACGTCTTGAATTCTGAAGTTGAGAAATTCTGAACCAAACGCTCCTTTGATCTCGATTGATTTAGGTTTATCACCACAGCAGCCACAACAAAGACCGCACAAAACAATCGGCCATAGGCATGAGATACACATCATAAAACAGTATAAACATGATTTTACCTCTTTATTTGTGCTCTCACGCATCAGCCCGATGTCACTCAGAAAAATCGCTGTGTCAATATGAGGACCGGTTATGCAACAGCAACATCCAGGTTCTTGTCGACGAGAAATCACGCGATAATTTGTAAGTGCGATGCTTGTTGTAGGTCCACATTTCGAACATCCTTCCTTGCATTCATACATGCGCAGAAATTGTTCATCCGCATTGACTTCGAACGTATTGTGAAATTCAGTGACAAACGGTTGTCGTGTAACTGGTTGAGACCTAACGGAAAGTCTTAAAATAAATCGTCATGACATTGATGCTTATTACTTACATGTTGTCGTGTATTATCGAAAGCTTGATGCTACAGTGTTCTCTTTATTGTAGATCTCTTTTATGATGTCGCTCGCAATTAATCAAATACTTTCAAATCAATCTAAAATTACAAATACAATGACTTCTCAAAACTTATTTTCTTGCTTGTCTTTATTCGTGAAACGCCATCGACTTTAACAATTCGCCTTTCGATGTACGTAAAATGTTCGTTTACAAAATGATTGAAAACTACTTGTCAAGTCATTTGAATGTATTATATTATTTTTGATTTTCATTGTCATCGGAGTTGTCTCAAATGAATCGGATACCTTACTCATTTTCAGACAAAGAGAAGTATGCATTTCTATCTTGCGGTTTTTTACGTAGAGAACCTAAATCAATTGAAATGTTTAAGAGATAGTTTAACACATTTTTCATGAGTCATTTCAAAGAAAACAGAAGAATCTCCTACGACGTGACTCTCGATACTGATTTAACTGACACAATAATTAAAAATATTCTTACGAATTTCTCGTGAAACGAATAAAACAGTTGCTGTTTTAGGTATCACAGAGAAGCGTTCTGACTAGCACCTGTCGGTTTGACTCTGAATCTAAACCGAAAAGTCTGTCGAGTCTGCGCTGGGATCGGATATAGGTCTGGGTCTGGATCCGAAAATTTCGAGTCTAGCGTACTCTAGTCATCTAACAAGGAGGAAACAGCAAATACTTTAGCCTTAAAGTCTTATGAAGCCTTTTGAAGCCTCAGTCATTTCAAATTCTACAAAACTTTTTTTAATTCTTTATGTTCTAGCTTTTAATATATGTTGACGTTTTATAAAGTCTATTAAAATCTGTGGAACTCATTGGAAATCTCCTGAAATCCAGTAAAGTCACATAAAATCTTATGAAAATCGATAGAAGTCCTTAAGAATCTTTTGAAGTCTCTGTAATTAAAGTTTTGAAACCTTGAAGTATTCTGTTTCTCTTCACACTATCGAATTCCAACTAGAAAAACTTTATTGAGAGTATTCAAGCACTGTTTCTAGCGTTGACATAATCTTTAAGACTATCCTTCAGAATATATCATGAGCCAACTAAAGTATTTACTTGTTCAAACAACTTTCTTACACCATTTGTGCGCGAAATGCAGCATCATCAAATGGGGTAAAGCGTTTCCGGTAGTTCCTATTGAAAGCTTTTATGTACTTGTTATGAATGACTCTTGAGGAAATAAGTTGTTACTGATCAAACATTGAAGACCACTGTTGCCTATTTCTGAGTTGAAGAGATCAATGAATGAGGTTTTCCATAGTAAAAAAAAAAGTGAAAGAAAAGACAAACACTACTTGTTGATTGTATGGTTTACGATGAAAAATGTTTCATTCTCGAAATTTTACGATGAACTTGTAATTATCAGGGTTTAGGTAGGTTTTAAATATTAACTGGTCGATGGTCGGGTGGTGAGAACGGGTGAATAAGACATGAATAGTACAGAACCAAACTATTTTTCAGGATGACACCCAAACAATATTGTCTGCAAGAAGAAAGTCTATATTTCTCCTGAGTAGAAGTAGCGCTTTATCTTTATTTTACTTTGAAAAAGTAAAGTAAAGTAGAATAAAATGAAATACTATAGTTTAAATGTGGAAAATAAAGTGAGATAAAGTGAACCAAACAATATTTTTCATGTATTCATAAAAAATTGACTTTTTTCGGCTTTTCTTACTTTTTTCATACTAATTTTAACACGAAGCAATATTGAATAAACTTTGATACGTTCTAAGATTACTTATGCATGATCCTGACTAGGAAATTGCGAAAAAATTTAAAGAACGCAATTTCATTTTTTTTCACTTTACTTTACTTTTTGGGTAAAGTATATCTACTTTACTCTATCGGGTAAAGTAAGGATAAAATGTCATCGTTACTTCTGAGTTAAGAAAGAGAAACCAAATGCTGCCCAAAATACATATCATGTGCGTTTCATTAAAAAATACTAAATGCGCAGCAGTAAGAGCAAAGAGAAATGCGACTCACAACATTGTACAATACATCATGTTACGCATGATCCAACATTAATCATCGTAAAGCCGTAAAGAGAAAAAAAGCAATCATGACGACTGCAATACGTTTTCGATCAATAGGATATAATCTAATTATACGGTTACTGACACTGAAGGAGAATATATTTCTAGTATTGCACATGCTTGTTCGCGAATATCTCAAGTCCGGTCAGTATTAAATCCAGATATTTTTCATTTTTCCGACGTACTGCTTATTTGTGTGCATGGTCCAATTGATGCCTAACTTTTGAACTCATACTTTGCTTATAGATAGGATTTGGTCAAAGGAAGAAAAATCGAAAAATCAAAAGAAGCGTGCACAATGTCTTTAGTTGAAAATAACTACTGATGATTCATCTTGAATCGACTAAAATGCATGAAAAATGTTCGTTTACTGTTGAATTATTCTTATATAAAAGAAGCATTTCATAGTATCACAGAGTGGACCATCGAGCCAAAAAGAGCTTAAATGAGAAAACATAGTCAATTTATTGTTCTACCGTTTAATTAAAAAGATTGAGAAGATGATGTACAACTTATCCGAGACTAATCAAACATTTTTAACGATTTCCATGTTTTTGATGAAAACATCTAGTAACAGTTAATAAAATTTCCGTTTAAACAATGAATTGATAAATATACGGGATGCCCAAAAGTCCATAAACAAAAATGGTTTTTTTCGAATAATTTTATTATTGATTAACTTTTATTAACTAACTCTTCTCGTATGATAGGTGACACGATCAACTTTTTATTTCTGTAGACAAACTAAAGAAGTAATATTCAAAGTAATTACCTCTAGGCAAGATAGAAAATTTCAACATTTTTTCTGAGTTCATAATGGTGTTTCGTGGAGTTTGCTTTTTTTTTTACTTTGATTTCTTTATATACTCTAATCTTTGAATTGTTCAAATTTTGAACAGTCGTTTTATAGAAATAGTTTGGATGTGTTCTCATAAAAGAGATCGAATAGTGGTGTGTGAAGTCGAAAGTCATGCAGCTAAAAAAGACACGCTGTGGCATATTATTATGAAATTAGAGGCTGGATTATTGCAACTCGGTTATTGATAATTACTTTAAAACACTTTCATAGATTGTCTATCGAAATAGAACTGTGATAATGTCACCTGTCATATGAAAAACATTAGCTAATGAAGATCTATTAATAATGAAGTTCTAGGAGAAAAAAAATTTTTGGATAGAAACTCTTCGAGTATTCTGTACATGGTTCATGTCGTTACTTGAAAAACAACTATTCCAATAGGCATAGGTGTGGATATGGATGAGAATGTGAGACTAGTCTTCTTTGATACTCACACCCAAATCCATTTTCACATCATACATTCACACTCCATATCTATACTCTATCGGAATAACTAAATGAGAAAAAGAAAACTAAAGTCAATTATCTGATTCTAATTCTCTTTTAAAACAAGCCATAACTATTATGGCGTATAAATGAAGACAAAAAAGTGTAGTTAAGTTTCTCATTAGATTTGCATTATAGAATGTGCAAGAACTATTTGATTAACTAAACAACGCAATGGAAAACGAAGGTTAAACTAGTTTTTTCAATTTTTCTCAGAACAAACGGGAAGATTACAAATATAGTGAATAGAAGGCAAGAATACTAAACTGAGTTATTTGATTCTTTTGATAAAATGTGCGATCACTCTCAATATAACTCATAGGTTAAAGAGAAAATTAAACCAAGCAAACCTTTTAGATTTTTCTCAGAAAGTGACAAACAATACTCAGAATAACTAAATGAAGACAAAAAAAGGAGAGTGCTTCGTCATTATATTGCTCGTATAAAATTCTAGGCACTCATGAGAATAAGTAAATTGAAAAAGAAATGAAAAGTGCTTCGTCATCATGTTGCTCATATAAAATTCTAGATACTCATGAGAATAAGTAAATGGAAAAAGAAATGGAAAGTGTCTTTTCGTCTTCTATTGCCTCCGTCAAATTCCTGGCAACAATCAGAATAAGTAAAAGAAGAAAAAAAGCGAATGAAATCAGCTTTCACCGTTTCTATACGAACAAGCAAGAAGACGACTAACATAGTTAATAGAGAAAGAGGATACCCAACGAATTGATTTTTTTTGATACAGTGCGCCATCAATCTCAGGACAACTAAATGAGGAAAGAGAAAACTAAACTAACCTTTCAAGTTTTTCTCAGACAGTAGTCAATAATACTCGGAATAACTAAATGAAGAAAAAAAAAGAAAACTTTTTCCTCTTCTATTGCTACTATAACATACTTAGCAATTATGAAAATAAGTACGGGAAAAAAAAGAAAAGTAACCTAGATAAACTTGCTCCATTTTTCCGGTAGGAAACAGAGAAAGAATTGAGTCAATTAATCGAATTGAAGCAAATTATAGAAATCTATTCTGCTTTTTTTTCAATAGAGTGTACCATCAGTTCGAGCAAAATGAAATAATAAAAGAGAAAAACAAAAGTGACATGACCTATTTGACTTTCCCATAGGACGACGCACAACGATGAGAATAAATAAATTAAGAAAACAAGAATAGAAGCCTATGTAAAAAAAACATGGAAAAAGTCAAATTATAATCGATTAATTTTCGATTCAAAATCGATTAAAATCATGCACTTTTTCATCGATTAATAACCGATTATTAATCCTGTAAAAGCACGAACAATTGATTATAAACAATAAAACACTGATCTACTACTGTTAACCGGTTATAATTGCTTAAGTTTGATGTTAGTCACTTCTAAATCGGGTGTGGGTGTGGGTGTGGATGTATGAATGAGGAGACTAACACCCACACGCCAACGTGCAAATCAGTATATAAGATAGATGCTAGGGGAAACACGTGACATCAGGACTTCAAAAGATATATAGAGTTCTAGTACGTATATAATATTAGTTTACGATCACATATACTTTTCGGAGTATTTTCTATTATCGTTTTCATGATTTCAAACGATTCTATTTTATCTTGTTTAACAAAATCATAGAAATAAATCAAAGAAATTAAAATTCTGTATACTATTGATGTTATGTTGATAGAACATTGTTGTATAATAAGATAGGTTCACCAATTGCGCTTGAGGTTTTCGTCAGCTATACACATCGCAAAAGTTTTAGATTTTGTGAGATTTGGGCGAAATTTCGGTTATTTTCGTCTAGAGATAGATCAGAAGGGAATAAAGATTACCGTATTGTTCTTTAATGCATCAGCAAGATATTTTGCACCTTCTTCTCCGATTTGATTGTAGCGAAGATTTAGTGTAGTGAGTGTCTGTATAAAAAGGCACAGATAAATATATGAGATGAATGATAAAAGAACGAGAATTACTGAATTCTTCTTTAATGCATCACTAAGATGTTGTGTTCCTTCATCTGCAATGTGATTATGGCGGAGATTTAGTATGGTGATTGTCTATATCAAAAGTTGCAAATGAATATATGAGATTGATGATAATCAAATGAAGATTACCTTGTTATTCTTTAATGCATCACCAATATGTTGTGCTCCGATTGCTCTGATTCTATTGCCTTGGAGATTTATTGTGGTGAATATCTGAATCAAATTTTGCAAATGAGTATATGAGAATAATAATAAAAGAATGAGGATTACCGTATTGTTCATTAAAGAATCACCAAGATGTTTTACTCCTTCGTCTCCAATTCGATTGTAGTATAGGTTTAGTATGGTATGTGACTGCATAAAAAGATGCCGATGAATATAATCATGCGATAGATGGACAAGGCATGACGGTAATGAAAAAAATTTTGTTCTTTCTCTTTGTCTTTTTGATCAATGAATCTCCAGTTGGTGCAGAAATTAAGTATGTCACGAGGACTACCTCTGATAAAATTTTCAAGTCCGATGATTGAGATAAGAATGCAGTGTTACTTTTCTATTCAGATCTTCATCCACATTCTTTCTTTTGCAGCATATGAGGATAGTTCTGAGAATTGTAGTGATGCCTTAAATATGCCCTCGCTCGCATTCAGGTCCATGATGTTCGGATACCTAAATTTAGCGGAAGCCACAGCATCCAATAATAATGTATTTATTTTTCTTTGGGGCAAATTTTGCTTTTTTTCCTTATTTTTGTACTGTTCTCAAAAGATTGCATTTGGATAGGAAGAAATAATGTCATCGAAATACGGTAATTAGCCGAAGAACCAAAGAGAAAAAAAAGATAAAAGATAAAAGAATGTTTTTTTGTATATGTGAGCATTTTTTAGTAAATGATTTATTGTGGATCTTTCGAAAAGATTAATGTCTTATAGACTGATTTGTTTTAGTCTCTTCAATTTTATGCCGTTCATATGTTGTAGGAATGAAAAATAATTTAAAAGTTGATGAAAATGACAGATTTATAATAGAAGAAAATAGTTTACCCCAGGTCGGCGATAAGTGTCTACGATTATATTGAGTCGTTGACATACATTTTGCATTGACCGTAAAATGCTATAGTCACTGCACTGATCAAGAATCCGATAGACAAATTCTACTGGTAATGTAAGGAAAGAAACGGTATATTTATTTGACATTAACGAATGTTGTTGAATTGCGTTTTGTGTAACTTTAATACATTGACTATATGATGGGTTTTTCTCTTTCTTTTTCCGTTCTCCTTAAATACATTTCTCCTGATGATGTAATTATATGTTTGAAGAAAAAAAACGAAAAAATGGTTAGAGTATTCATAAACTTTGTTTTGGACAAAAAAAACTTTATGTTCTCCTCTTTCAAATGAAAAAAAATATTAGGGTTAAACTTGTTTAGTAATAGAGTTATTTGCATTTCTTAAATGGCCATGACTTTTGGAACACGCTGTATACTATGATGCTGACGCACTACTACTACTTTGTGTACGTTTGATTGATGTTTCAATTATCCAAAGACCAAGTAGATCAGGATTACTAGATGCATTATGTATTCCACGTGCTTTTATAAAATATTTCAGAGCCAATTCATATTTATCAATATTGAATAAAGTAAACCAAGACTACTGTAAGTTAATGTTAAATCTTGATGACTTGTTGGTAATGATTTTCGACGTATTTGTAATGCTTGAATTATCAACTGTAAACCTTCTTCATTATACGTGCCCTTTATACATGAATATCACAATTTTGATTTTCATCTTAAAAAAAACGCTAGTTGCTGCTGCTAATTCTTGAATTAATTTTTGATCTGTAATTGCTTTTGTTTGATTTTGTAAACTTGTTTCATATATGAATTTTACTTAAACCAGTATGAGGATGTGGGGTGTGGGTGCGGATGTAGTAAAGAGAAGATACCCACACCCTTAAATATTGAAAAAACGCAATCATTCATTTTTCTTTGTTTCACATTTTGTCAGATCAGAAACGGGAAAGATCGCATCTAGCGCATATTGCAGAGCAAGAGCTTCTCTACAAAACTTTACACATGGTTATGCTTTGAAATTCCATTTTTCTGAACTTTTATTTATTACACGAGTGTATACTATGATTTAGAAGATATGTTGCATAAATGAGATGATCATATGGTCGAAGTATTGAGAAAACCACAGTCTGTCATAGGCAAAATGTAGCCAAGATCAAGGGTAGTCAAATAATATGAAAGATGTACATATAATGAATATTTTTAAAGTTTAAATCGAGAGCTTCATTTTTCTATCAAACCTTTATTTCTGTGATTTGTACAAAAAACGTACAATATATCATCTTTTGCATGTATGATTTTTCAGTCGTTTTGAGAAAAAGAAATATTTTAGTATAAAAACCAAAGGTCAGTTTAATCTCCAAAGAACCATTTAAAAGAGCACCTTTTGCTGTGCAAAAAAACATTATTGAACATGTTGTCCCTAGTCTGTCTCATGATAAAAATTCCAATAGATTGATGCTTTTTGCAACAGTTTTACCCTCTGTTCTCTCTTTGGCTTACAAAAGATTTATTTTGTAGAATTCTATTACACTGATCAATTTATTTGAAATCAGTAAAGATCTATACGAATCATTAGGAACAGAAAGTACAAGTTTTTAAGGGAAAATATTAAAAGCGATAAAAAGACGTTTGTGTCACATTAAGGGTTTTCGTTGGTGACTTTTCTGCTGTAGTTCGCTGCCGACAACACTTACATAGATGTCTGACAAGTGGAACAAGTATAAGTTTAAAGATGAGAAAAATCAGACCGAAGACTTCAACACACATAATAGTGAATAGAAGGTCGTTGAAGACAAGCTCGGCCTCGTCGGTAATCGGCCTTTGTGTATTTAATACGTAAAATGGCGTCTCATATATGACCAGAGAAATAATTGTATTCGAACTCGTTGCATATATATATTCGTGTTCTTCAGCAAATATTTGATTGACATCTGCAGAGATATAGGGTAACCAGAAAGCTCTCAATAGTTTCGCATCGTGTTCATGAAGTGGAGAAGTTCGATTAATCACTTTGGTAAGCTGCATAGTGAACGATGGTTGCTCTGTGAGTACACGACCAACAACTGAAAAAAACTGAGCGAAGTTGAGATCGACAAGCGTGTATTTAGCTTCGAGAGTATCATTCTCCTGTTGGACACCCGGTCCTTGAAGAGCTAGACGAACACCACCGATAGTATTAATACCAACGAGCAGAAATTCTAAATTCATACCATGCGATGGTAATAGAACTGAAAATGATAAGCTACCATTGCTGTTACTGCATGACGAAATGGGTAGAGGTAGTTTTTTGTCCTTTATTTGTGTTAATGTTACATCGGTGCATCTATAGAGCGTATTAACGAAGTCAATATGCAGCGTAAATGGCTGCGCGTTGAGAAGTTCAAATATGGGTAATTCATCGTCATTCGGCGAAATCATAAGAGACATCAAGCCGGAGCTGAATTGAGCATTCGTCAAAGTAGAATCACAAGCAAATGCAACATTGTTATGGAGATTTTCAATTGGATAACGCTGATAATACGTACTGCTGAATACGTAAGCGGATATAGAGAGGAAAATAATTGCAAAACTAACTATTCCGCCTAGGAGCCATTTGAAAATGTCTTCATCACTTATCGACTCATTTTATACTCCTCGAACATGTCATCAATCCTTATCAGCCTGTCAAACATCACCTCTATTGATTGCGTCATCAACAAGTGTAAACTGTTCTGAACATTAGATTTCTGTTTTCAAGATTTTGATATGCAATACCTAAGCCAAACTTGAAGCCTCACCTCTTTGTTGGTTCCAAATGTCTATATTAAGTTTTTCTACGTGAAGTATGCTTCAAGATATCATAGTTTTACATAAATGAAAATATCGAGATTCTTCTTGGGAATGCAGACTCTATACTATTTAGTTCGTTTGATCCATAAAATGAATAATGTGTGAATACAGATTATGAATGTAGGTTGTTTAAAGAAGTTCCATGTAAATTCTTCAAATGAAAACTATTTTCAATTGCATAAATAGAAAATTATTTGTAGAAATATAGTTGTTGATTGTTCTTTGTAGAAAAAAGAATACTATCGAAGTACCATACATGAGCTTAAATAAAATGTGAAAATTTTCATTCAGAGTTTCTGATAAGGATGGGAATATTTCGAACTTACAGTACAAGATTTCGGAGCTTAAAATGGCGAAGATTTCTTCATCAATACCAGATTTTGTAACGCTATTATTCAACTCATTCTATCTCTTCATGTCATCGACTGTAACTTTTCGGTCCACCTCTTCTCCTACATGACGATGTCATTTCCGAATGAATTCCTATCCATAATTCACCTTCACCAACAAGATCGGTCTGCTTGAAAAAACGTTTGAGTTGATGCTGTGTTTTCTTTCCTCGAGGATGCCTGATGCAGTATTTGAGAATCATCATAATAACTACGATGAGAATACCTAATAATATGATGATCAATGACCAGAAGAAGGCTGATACGAGTAGACAATGATTTGATGAAGAGGCATGAATAACAAACATATTTTCCATTAGAATATTGTCAAAACGAACTGACTTTGGCGACAAAGGGTAGGCACGTGCTTGATTGATACTTGTGAGTAACAAAGAAGACGAACTAATATTTCCGAAGGCGGAGCCTAGTGGGCAAAAAGTATCGTTTTCACATAATACACATGATGATTGACCAGTTAGACCATATGTACTGGAACTCTGAGGGCAAAGCAAACATGGGTGAATGTCAAACTGAGAGCTGAAACTACCGCCGATACATGGTAGAAATGACGAAATCAATTTAGTACTACTGTCTGAGAATGAACCGGGAGGTGATGGGAGAAGAATGTAAATGTCTCCCTGTGAATCTAACATTATCACAATACCACTTTTAGTAACAGTATGCGCTATTAGAATAGGACCAAATCCTGGTGCTAATGTCTGTTGAGCATTTGGTATAATTGACTCGATGACGAAACTATTGTTAACATTCACATTGTATGTAAAGATTTGTGATGCTGACCAAACGTAATTGAGAGAGTATGTATTAACTAGTATCACAGCAACATCACTATTGAGCCAACCGACTGTTTTACCCATTCCTATTGCCTTTCCATTCGAGAGTGATTGCGACGGTAAGAGAAACTTTAGAGTGGTTGGATCAATACTAAGCAATATAATAGTATTTGTTATTTGAATTCCAAGCAGAACTTGATTTTTGGCATCGTTGAAGCTCACTGACATGTCGTATTTGGGCAAGTAGATATCGGCGTCCCAGTTTGTAAGACTTGCTTGCCATGAATTAGCTGTCGGTGGCATGTACATCCATGTGTCAAGTACAGTCAAATTTGAAGCAGATCTACTTAGTAGATAAGCGCATGGAGTGTAATTGCTGCTCGAATCACCCACAAAGCCTAGTACCACAATGAATAGATCTTGACTGATATCTACAGCACGCGGAAGGAAAGAGCTGTCGGGCCAGGTTAGATTACCGAGTTGAATCGAGACATTATCCATTTCAAGATTGTACAAAAGGAGAAAACTCTGGGCGAATGCATAGGCATACTGACCCTTTGGTCTAAAGAAAAATGTGTCAAATATATATGATCGGCAATTTGTATTCTGTTATTTTATACAAATTTTATTTCCGGAGAAGGATTCTTTTTTTTAAACAGGTTGCAATAGGTTGATTTTTTCTGTCACATTCAAATGAATTATATCATATAGCGGTTCGAAATATTTACTGATCTGGTTTTTTTTTCACAAACTTTTCTTCGGATATATTAAAACTATCTTCAGTAAAAGTGAGATACATATGATCGAACTATTATTTTGCCATGCCTCTAGAACTGCTTTGTTGCATTAGCTAAGAGTTTAGACAGATACACTAAGGTCACTAACTGTTACTAATGTACAGGCTAATCCAAACAAAAAACTTACCTTTTTTTTCTGCACTAACCTTTCTACATGTTTATCCCATTCTTCTTGTAATAGATAGAGCTGAAAAAAACTTCTTTGATAACGATGGTTTTACTTTGAAATCGTTTCATCAGAATTAAAGACGAAAACGTTCTTCATTTTATATGAAATTTCTGCTAGAACGGTATACCTTCAGCAGGCAGGGACGGATATTTCACTAAAAGTTATGTTTGAGTTGAAATTTTGTGTAGCTATATTCGCATAAAAGTATTCTGCAACTAATCTGATTTTAATCCCAGAGTTGATTATAATCTAATTTTCAACAATTCTACAAGATTATCTTATTTTGAACGATTCGTCGTCAGTTATTCGTTCTTAAACTAACTAACAATATTTAGAACTGCTAGATAACTTCAAAAAGAATTAGGATTGTACAATTATGATTAAAATTGATTAGAAAAAATCTGAATGGGATAAAATCCTTTGTTAAATCTGTCTAATCAGCGAAAATCAATTATCTCTTCTGCGACAATCACGTTTAATCGATGATCACTCATAATAATCAATTCAAATAGTATATTTAGTTCAGAATCCAAAAAATTCTATGCGATACTAATTGATCAAATTTGTGTTTTAAAAAAATCAATGCATTTAAAAAAGAAATTGAAAAACTAGACTTTGAAGATCTTTACTCAATAATCGATTATAATCTGATTTTTCCGCTACTTAGTTTTGTGGATTGATCTAATATTAATCGTATGCTCATTATGGAAAATATTTGGATTTAAAAAGCATTATTTTTAAGAGACTGTTCGTTTTCATAGATTTTTATTTTTATTTGGAAGTTAGTTACCATTTCATGCTTTCTTTTTCCTGCTGTACATTGTTTCCTATGATGTCGTAATTAAAACTAATTTCTTAATAGTGGTTCCAAGTGAAAGATCATTCGAAATAATTTTTGCGTGTACTTAAGCTGTGAACGCCTTAAAGTATTGCCTCAAAATTTGAAGTCATTTTGCTGTCTCTTTATTGAATTATTAAATTTTGTACTAGAAAGTGGGTTAAAAAACAAAAATGGTTTCGTTTCGGATCAAAGTTCATTATGAATAAGTTCGTTGTTTGTGTTCATCTGCAATAGAGTGCTTTCAAAATACAAACACTTCTATTCACATAGTAGCACTTTCTCAGCCCTATCTATTACAAAAGACATTAGTTCCAACCTTGAGTATTATAAACGTAAACATTATATTTCATAAAGGGATAAGGTTTTTTGAATCACCTTGTACGTGTTATGGTTTTCAGCTTCTTTTCAAACACGATTCTTTATGAATGTTGAAGTGTAGAGAGAGAAAATTGACTCTTACTAGGCTACCTCACAAACTGTGATAGACATGTCCATATGGCCAGAAAGCGGTGTTTTGAATTTTATAATTATCTTTTTTGAAGTTTTAGATATTTGAACTTTAGATTTTTAGACCTTGAATAGATTTTTGTAGATTTCAAATTTCGAACGTGAAAAGTTCTTCATTCATTGTGTAGGGATTGTGAGATGAAAGTGTTTTACTTGCTTTCATATTCTATTTTATTAGAATTATAGTAAGAGTAAGCATCTTGAATTTTCACAATGATAAATAATGCGTCTTATTTCGAAAAAAAATATCTTTTTCATTAGAAATAATCTGGAAGAATCATATAAAAAGGCTTGCTAAGGACAAGTAGGCTATGAGACAAAAAACTCGAGTATAGGACGGATCTGAAAATTATTTTTATCAGAATTATGTTCATTCTGATCATGCAACCTGGTCTGATATTAAATTAAGATCAATAATAGTGATGATCATCGAATTATGCCGTACATTTCATATTGAGTTTATTATCATTCATGTCTATCAGGGTCTTTGATACTAATGATATTTTGCAAGCGTGCCTGTTAGATTCTGGGATAGAGATCGAGAAGACTTCGACATTTTAAATCTGCTCACAATCCAAAAGTCCCAGGTCAAAACAGACGAAGGTAGAACATCTATATATCAGTCATATGGCTGTGAAGATCCAATTTTCTTGCTATATACTTCAATGATCATTCACAATCATGTTTCATAGAAGTTTGTTACAAATTCAGAGAGATGGCTTCATCAATCGTGATCATACTATGAGCGTAACAATCAGTAGTTTTAGGAGTTTTGTATTTGATTTTCACTCGGTAATAAGTGTGACTATGGAAGAAGAGAATACTTACTCGACAGCAACAACAAAGAAATCCATGTTACCATTCGCATCATTTTCTTCATACATAAATTGCTTGAAATTATGTATTTTATAATTATTTGCATTCCATCCACCGCACAAGAAGGTGCTTTTCCGTGTTAGCGTTGTTGTAGCTACATATATAGTTGCACTGATTCCTGTATAATTCAATGAACCAATGAATGGAACATCTGTTCTTCTGTTCACACCGATGAAGACAAATCGAATGGTATCGTTAGCTTGCATTTGTCGAGCGAGTGCTACTGCATAGACATATTGATCTGAACTGTTGTAGTTAAGTGTGCAAGTAAGCGAGTAGTTAAAGGGAGCGAGACGGAGCAAAAACGAGTCTTCAGCAGGAAGTGATTCAACAAGAAGTATATCATTAGCGGTAACCTTAAGACCATAGGCATCAAAGGAAGATTGATCGGGTGAAAAGGAAGTGACAATCGTAACAATGAAAACTAAATAAAGTGCAGGATGATGATGCTGGGAGATCATGCTCGAGTTATGCTTCACAATTGGACTTCATCAACATCACTGAAATAGTAAAAGAAATGCACTCAATACTCATAACATACTGCTTTTTGCATCCATATATGTAATACTTGAAACCTGAATTCAAGTATTCAAGTATTCAAGTATTCAGGTATTCAAGTATTCAAGTATTCAACTATTCAAGTATTCAAGTATTCAACTATTCAAGTATTCAAGTATTCAAGTATTCAACTATTCAACTATTCAACCATTCAAGTATTCAA
>CAJNOL010000945.1:0-10423 GCA_905250125.1 Rotaria sordida | reverse complement strand
CATTCAACTATTCATGTATTCAACTATTCAAGTATTCAACTATTCAAGTATTCAAGTATTCAAGTATTCAACTATTCAAGTATTCAACTATTCAACTATTCAAGTATTCAACTATTCAGCTATTCAAGTATTCAACTATTCAAGTACTCAACTATTCAAATATTCAACTATTCAAATTTTTACTTCTCAAGTGTTCTCCGAATATTCAGTGGGGAAGTGCGTTCTCCACCTAACACAGCTTTTATTTCAGAGTCGTGGCGTGGCAGCGCGAGGCGCCCCCGAAGAGCTGCGACCCATGTACGTCTCTGTGTAAACCATTATTCCTACTCAGTGCTGCACATTAGCTGAAGCTTCTCACATACTTCTTGTAGCATCCAAGATAATGTCTGCAGCATCTCAACCCAAAGCTGTAGTATCCTAGGAAATACTTGTAGCATTCTAGGTGATACTTGCAGCGTCGTAGGTGATGCTTGCAGCATTCTAGAGGATGCTTGTAGTCTCGCAGACAATACCTGTCGATATTAGATGATTCTAGTGGCATTCCAGCCGTTAACTAATTGAGTACTTGAATATTTGAATAGTGGAATAGTTGAAAACTTGAATACTTGAATAGTTGAATACTTGAATAGTTGAACTAATAGTTGAATACTTGAATTCAACTTTCAAGTTTGACACTACTGGTTTTGTCAACCGATGAAATCATCCTATTATGCGGTGAGCTTTGGATACAAGAAACTACGTATTATGGGCTACAATTAACGCAAAAAAATCCAAAATAAATTGTACAGAGACGAAATAGCAAACGAATATTTTATGAGATTGCATTTCCATGCGATTTGTTCCAGACACAAGTAATAGTGCCTTGATGCATGTGTAACTCTCGAATATTATGGAATTTACGCTCATTGTTTAGGGAATACTTATTTTTGGTCAGTACACTCTAGAGAACGTATAAATGACGTTAATTCAATCAATAATAAACTTTATGAAGATATCAGAATGGTTTTGGCGCTCAAGCCTTTATAATATGGGAGCATCTCGGGTATTAGTACTATAGTAATTACCTGTTAACAGAACTAAATGGTAATGCAATCTCGTAAAATATTCGTTTGCTATTTCGTCTCTGTACAGTTTATTTTCGATTTTTTTTGCGTTAATTGTAGCCCATAATACGTAGTTTCTTGTATCCAAAGCTCACCGCATAATAGGATGATTTCATCGATTGACAAAACATACCGTGGTGAACTCTTCTCATAGCTCTATCTCGGCTTAACATTGAGCTACAGATCTGAAAATTCTACCATAAACTTAGGAGCTCATGAGAACTTATTGCTGTAATTTTTAACTCAATTGGTTGAGTTGAACTCGACTTATTGACTCTCTCGTGAAAACTATGGCTTATTACTTGGTGAAAGTTTTCAATGTGAATTTCAGAAATCCATCATTCTAGATGAACTTCTTACCAATTTTTTACCATAGATAACCGCATCAATGTGCTTACGAATGAATGGTTGCGCGAATATTAATGTCAAAAGATGACTGAGATATGACTTTCACAATGTAATGATATTGTTGAACTGATAACTCCACTGTATCTCAACCGATTGAGGGCGGGATGGTGCTTGCGATCAGGGTTCACTGAGATCAGTCTCTATCCAAAATATCAGCCAAATATCATAACAAATGATACCAGTTCAAGGGGGCGGTTACTTTTGTCCAGGAGTGTATATTTTTTCCAATTATGAATGAGATCTTCCATGATAAGAACGTGTCAGAATTTCTAGAAGAAAGTGCACAAACGAAGTGAAGTATTAACTAATGGACAGCGGATTTTTATCGAAGATGTTCCATTTCAGAAAGATCTCGTCATGTATGACACGTTTGGATGCGCACCACGTTATTAGGTCCTATAATCGTTGGAACAAATATTTCCGCAAAGGAAATCTAACGAGTTTCTTCACAGTACGTTGCAGAGCGCCATTAAAGTGACCTCAAGACACGCTTTTTTTTATATAGAAAGCATTTTTTTTTATTAACTTCTCTTTCCTATCAGCTTTTTCTCATGAGTTGCCAACTCAGGGCTAACATGCTACTAAGACGATGGAAGCAAAATATTGTTTATACGAAAGAAACTTATATATTAACATATACATAAATGCTAAAAAAAATGAAAAAGCTTTGGGTGTAGGTATGGATGTGGATGATGACTTCAACGTATCTACACCCACACACACATCCACCCACACCCAGATTAAGACGTACGCAGGACATAACGATAAGATCTGCCCCGACAATGCTTCAGTCAGACTCCGAACTTTTCAAGTATATGCGTATTCACTTCAGCATCTATCTTGTTACACCAAATTCACTCAAAATCCTCACTTTTTCAGGATATGGCGATGTTTGGAAATGTCGATACCCGAGCTTCGGATATTATGATATCCCTCATTTGTATGTGTATTTTTCTTTGGTTCAAGTATGAATTTAAAAATATTGCGTGCCTCGAGCTAGACTATTTTTAGTTGTAATTGGTTTAATAAATAAATTGAAAACAAATTACTTTTTCTCACTGCTGGATATTTTTGTAAGAATTGTATCTAATTGAGTTTGATGGGTGGTATAAAATAAAATAGCCGATAAAGTAACCATTTCATTATAAAGCTAGTATTAAATACCCTATTCATTGTAATTTCGAAGTAGAATCGACCTTAAATTATCAATTGAAAGTGTAGGTATGAGTGTGAACGAGTGGTAGATTTACACCCACACCTTATCGCTACTACTGTTCCGTAATAAAAGACAAAATTAATCAGTAAAAAACAAAAAAAATAATTTTATTTTCTTTTGTTCATATTCTATGAATTCAAATAAGTTGTATTCTTATAATTTTTGTCATATTATGATACAGATTTTTAGCACACATCAACATATTATATAGTAGAAAGTAAAGCCATAACTTGTTAGAATCTTCAGATATGAAGAAAAGAAAAGAAAATTACTTTATTTATTTATTGGATTAACTGATTAATAAAGTTTTCTTCGTCTAATGATTAAAATTTAAGAAGATACCAGTCATTGAAGAAAGTTGATCATACATGCTATCAATAACACTGTATGAAAAATTCCAAAGAGTACTGTATCTATCAGCTTACGCATTTAAGGAGTGTGGGTGTGTTGTCGAAGAAGAGAAGTGTATCCGCATCCACATCCATTCTCAAGCTGCTCTTATCAATGATTTTATTTTCTTTGAAAATGCATATAATTGTTACCGAGTTAACTGTGTTCATTTCAATTCATATAGTCTATTATAAACACATACATATACAGACATCTATTATCAAAAAGCCGGAATCAGAATTCAACTAGTCTACTTCATTATTCTTTAGATTTATTGTTTAGATGTAGAGAAAATTAATATATTATTTCAGATGACTTCATTTCACTTTTTCCTAGATGAATGTATACGTTCATTTCCTTTCTATATGATTATAGTGATCATTTACTGCTTTCCTATTCGTTGAATTCATATCTTTTGTGAATAGATATTGAACATAGAAAGGAAAGAAAAAGGTCATCGGTCATTTTATAGAGTATCCATTCTTATTTAAAAAGAAGAACACGATTCTAAACTAAGGCAATGAACGTTAAGCTACCTTTTTTTTTTCTTTACGTTTGTCATAAATCTCATGTCAAAAGTACTATATTTTTAGGTTTTCGGAGAAGTCATTAGCGATATGAAATTCAGAAGAAAATCTTTTTTATTTGTTCCATTTGAGATGATAGTTGAAAGAGATGATCGAGATTTGACAAGAATATATATTCAGTAATACAAACCGTTTCTTAGTTGCGATAATTATTCAGTATTTTTGTGTACTCAAAAAGTGAGTACACTCTAGAATCGGTCAGTATGTCCGTCCGGCCGTCCGGCCGTTAACACGATAACTTTTGAAAGGAGAGTCCAATCGCGATGAAATTTTCTGCACAGTTCAGTCTTAACAATGTCTCGGTCGAGTTCGAAGATGAGAATGATTGGCCGAACCATTGCTGAGTTATTGGAAAAATAGTCATTTTTCCCTATGAGAAGATAGACCCTTCTCTGTTTTCATAAAAAACTTTTCCTATCATAGTCAGATAAAACCCCAACTATTATATACTATTCGATAGAGAATTTCACGAGCTACAAAATGGTATATAAAACATAAAGAAACAAGAAAGCTAACTCGCCTATTGCAAAGATAATTAATCGGAATTCGGTTCTGTTTTTGTCCACGCTCTATATGATCCACAATTAGAGTTCTATCTTCCCATCACAGAGATAATAGTTCGAGGTTTTCTAGAATGGAGAACTCGAATCTATGTTCCATTCGCCTCGAAATCGCATTGGTTGAGCAGTGACCAATAGAAATCGAGTTATAGGAAAAACGAGTTTCTTAGGGTAAATCAAGGTGAAGAGTTCAAATCTGAGCTGTATTTGCCTCCAAATCGTATTGACCGAGCAATAGCCAATAGAAATTAAGTGTTTACAGAAAGGGTTTGCCAGGGCAATTTTGATGTTCACACATTCTAGGGTGACTCCTGTCTGATTCACTTTTTGAAGTACACATAACTCTCGGATTTAAATCCGAGGTTTCCACATTTATTTTTATTGTTATATTCAGGACCTATTATTGATTTAAATTAAGGAATATTTTTATTAAAAAATTAAATGTTTACATCATTGTACACGAACACAATATATAACAAAAACGAAAAAAAAAATAATGTGCGGTACAGTTTTACATAGTTAGAAGAAACAGCTTAGAAAAAAAATTGAATGAAATGTTCATATGTAAAAATCGATGTCAGTCTAGGTTTTTTTTTTCGAGAAACACTTTGCATATTTATTTTTTGTTTATAAATTAAAAATCTAAAAGAGAAATTTACAATTTTATATTAATCCGATGTTAATAGAATCATCTAAAACTGAATCTCAGATGAAAAAGATTCTAATTGAAAAAAATACATAATCTGAAAACGTATCTAAAATAAATTATTTATTATCACTAAGATATGTTTTAAAACAAATGAATATCAACGAGAAGTTTAATCTCGTTTATGTCACAATAGTGACATTCATACCGAAATTAAACCATTCTTTGTCTTTTTAATTTCGTTGATTATATGAAAAAATTCCATAGAAAATCTACCTATCTCTAAATAAAATTTGATTTAATGAATGATTTTTGTCTGAAATACGATTAATCAGCAGCGTAGCTAAGGTTGGGAACAAATGAACAATTGCCCATTTCATTTGGAGATTTGCCCATTGTAATTTTATTTTTTCAGAATGGTTTATTTATTTTTGAATTAGATAGTAACTGTTTTTTGCTTCTTCTTTCTGTGAATAATTAAGGAAAGAATCGCTTGTGGTATATTAACCAGGATTGCCAAATGAAAAACTTGAAAGTCAGAATTTTTTCTTCGAAATCGGAAAGAGTAACATGTTGACATATTTGCGCAAAATGTTTCACGTTTTTTTTTTGTTTATCGACTCATACTTTATTTCCAAAAGTATTTCATAATAAAGAAAGACCATGTAAACATTATATAACTTAGAATGAAAGATTGTATGCTGTAAGCGAAGGAGATTAATCATAATTGGATCAAATGGATGCTTTTGCTGTTAAACCAACTAATTAAAAATATGAACTGTCAATAGTGTACACAGATCGAGATAATCGAGTTTCAAGAAATTTTTACAGTTTGTTATGTGTCCACACTATGAAATTTCATCAACACTTAGTTTTCTTTTTTCGTCATGGTTGGATGGAGTACGATCATTTACATAAGCAGAAAACAATATCACACATATTAAAAAGCTAATTCTATGGAGTCTAAGACAATATTTTCTTAATTATAAGGGTAATAAACGAAAAATTTTAATTGCTATCAAATTACTTTTGAAAATGTGTGATTTTTTTTTCTCCTCATGTAAATAGTCATGTTCCATCCAACGATGACGAAAGAAAAGAAAACTAAGTGTTGATGAAATTTCGTAGTGTAGGTACATGATAAAAATGTAAATATCTTGAAATGTAAACATCTCGGTCTGTGTATGCTATTGGCAATTCATGTTTTAAACTAATTGGTCTGTGAGTGAGAGCATTCATTTGAAGATACCTAATGTCGGATTCTTTTACGAAGTTCAAAACTCTATTTACGAAAAGTAGTAAAGACTATAGAACATAAATCCCATATTATTTTCAAGATTTTCTTTGTTCAAAATCTCCTTCAACAAATGTTTGTCAGCTAAAATATGTTTACAAAATCGTTCAAAATAAAAATTAACATTCATTCTTAAGCTCAACAACGCAAAAATCTACTGATATATTAAAGTATTCGTTAGTAGCTGTAGAACTCAGAAACTACAAAAGATTAAGAAAGAAAAAAAGGTAGTGCAATCGGCAAAAATCAGAAGATCAAAACAAAACTGGGAAAATGTTCATGTGTGTTGCACAGATACATATTACCCATTGGTTTTTTTTCCGGCATAAGGGAAGTTTGCTCATTGGTCTAAAAATCCTGATTACACCTCTGTGATTAATCACGATATGGATCTGTTTGTACCGAGCACGTATGCGTATAGTCGGATTCTGTATCTCTAGATTTGAACAGAAGTTCAGTCACAATTTCTTCGGTAGAAATGGAATTTTTAATTATATATCCGTAATAAACAGTTATCACAAGAAGTTCATTTAAATTTGATAATTACCCTGTCTCATAGAAATGTAAGAGAAAAATATAATAAATCATAGTTCACTATGTGTCGAATTTTCTGAAGAAAAAAGATTGTTTATACTGATGCAGAGCAGATCTATAAGGTTCGAGTTTAGAGCTATTGAGTGAAGCTGTTTTAAAAATGTAGAAAGGTGGAAGTAGGATGAAATTTGTAGGTTCGGTCATTTGTTATCATTTTTCGTTTATTTCAATTCTTAGTTGATTGTTACTTTGAATAAAAGATATTTTAGATACAAATGACGTACTTTGAGAGATACTCAAAATGAACCGAATCGAACTGATATTGGAAACATTCATTTTGATCTCTAGTGACATTAAAAAGTAGTGATAAAAATAACGAATTTCTTCTTTGATTGAGTATATTTTGCCTAGAGCTTATAAAAACTGAATGAGTAGTATCTCTTTAACTACTCTCTCTCATTTCGTCCTATGTAATCATATTTAGTACTTTTTCTTTCTTGTAAATACGTCTATGATACTAAAAGATGTCTGCATTTTGGTATTTTATTTTCTTCTTGTTTGATCAGTGTAAAAAATGTGATATATGACGCATCTACATCAAGGTATCAGTTTAATGAGAAATGTTTCGTTTCGTTTTTTCGATCTTCATTGATAATTCACAAAATTTTCAAGTTTTTTTACTAGACGAAACTTTTTTTCGATATGAATCGACTATCTTTATTTTGGTTTATTACTATTCTAATAATAAAGACAATAATCATTTCAAAAGTAGCAGAAACATCGAAAGGTAGGAAGAGAAGATAAAACTGTGTAATATTAATTTTATACTTTTCTAGTTAAAAAATCGGCACAATCTGTCAATGCATTGATTGTTGTTGACGTTCAAAATTGTTTTATAAATGGAAATCTTTCATTATTAAAAGCTTCCGCTGGTCAAGATGGTGCTGAAGTTATTCCTATTATAAATAATTTAATTCGTACCATTCCATTTGATGTTATTGTTTATACACAGGATTGGCATCCATCGAATCATATATCATTTTTCGAAAATCTTCACTTTCGTAGACAGTATTTAGCAGGTAATCAAAATCGAACAATAAAAGTGTTCGATACAGTAAAGTATCTTGGTCCGAAATATAAAACAAAACAAGTTCTATGGCCTGTACACTGCATACAAGAAACAGAAGATGCAGCATTACACAAGGATCTCGATGTTATTTCATCGCCAAACACAGTTATTCATATAAAAAAAGGCACTGATCCTGATATTGAAAATTATTCAGCATTTGTTCATAATCAAGGGATTAAGAATTCTGAATTAAACAAGAAGTTGAAAGAACAAAATGTTACACAAGTTTTTATTGTTGGATTGGCTACAGATTATTGTGTAGCAGCAACGGCTCTTGATGCTTTCAATTTGAATTATAGAACATACATTGTTCAAGATGCGACTAGAGGTATTTCCTTGCCAACGATCAAAGGTCGATTGAATAGATTACAACGACGTGGAGTCCATTTTATTCGGGTGAAGAAATTGAAAAAATTAATCAATAAGACCAATGACAAACAGAGAAAGATGTTGATAAATGACGAACTGTGATCGACATGATGAAGTTTTAATCAACTATTAACTATTCTTTATATTTGCTTCTTAAATTGCATGAAAATCAATAGTTCAACAAAATTTTTAGTTTTTAGTTCTTATAGATGTTTAAATAATAATTATTTTCTAAATTTTAGTTAAAAAATTCAACTTTTTTACTTGAAAAATATTTATTTTATCATAGGCTGCTCTGTTAGTTCTAATCTAAAATATTAGAAGTCGATGGAAAGTGTGAAAATAAATAATAAGATCTGTGTTGATGATCAAAATTAATAAATGAGAAATATATTTGCATCGTGTTTAAATTCATATATTTCAAAAGTAAAAATGAATTGTTTTTAATGTATGAGCGCATCGTTATTAAACATTAACACGAAATAAAACAAAACAGAAGTAATCCTGTATCGTTACCATCGACGTTTGTTTTTTTTTTTCAGGTAAAAATTTCCTTCAACGTATATTGAAGATGAAGTGTTTCATGAGGTATCAACTAAAACATCCGAAAAAAATGTTTCTATGTTGCATAAAACTTTCAATTTTTGTAGACCATGTGAATTTAACATTCTTTGTAAGACGAATTTTTTTAAATATCATTAATAAAAGTCAATGAGTCGGATGTTTAAAAGCAAAACTTACCAATTATATATCAATATCTAATGTAATTGATGATTTTACTGCTAAGCCATCAGTTTCGTCTTTCCAGAAAACATTAGTTTCAATAATTTTTTTTGTAGTAAAACTGCATAATATATTATCTTCTGTGTGTATGCAACTTTTTTAAAATGAAATTGAGAACACTTATCCTACAGATAATGTTAGGCACTGATACTATACGAAACTTGAAAGTTTTATACAATTTGGGAGCACTAATAAATTTTTTTTCGTAGCGATCCCATTGAATACTCGAGACAAGGGTATTGCAAATATTTGGAGGTCAATGAACTCTTATGTTATATAGCTAAGGACACCTTAGTTGTTTGAGGTGGATCTAATTGGCGAAATCCTTATAATATCACAAAAAAAAATATACATATACACCATGTTTATTCAGGAAGATAACGAAGCGCGAAAAATGGTTCTTAAGTAATGTGAGTTTCAACGGTTAAAACAATATGATTTGTCTTTGAAATAACTTCTAACTATTGAAAACGTTTTGCCTTTTAACATGTTACTCCTTTTTACAAGGATAAAATTGAAATATGTGTCATGATTCAAATTTCATTACATATAAAACAATTTAGAAAGCTTGATTGATGTAGTTGCAAGCGAGAAACAAAAATAATTATAAGAACGTTAAAATACAATAAAATAACATTTTGACTTTTTTTTTGAAAAGATACACATACATTTATTGATTCGACTCATACCTTAAGGTTATTTTTATAGTTTATCAAGTGTATATTGTTTGTAAACTGGTAATACGATTTGATGCTGTTACTGCGAAATGAATCATATTTAAACAAAACAGTTCTACTCTTATTTATAGAATATGTCATTGATCAAATATAATTCATTAGCTTTTCAATTGTTATTTACATATTTTCCTGGACTAAAATTATTAAAATACACTTCACCTAACTAACATTGTAATAAACAAATCATTTGACGAAGGAAACATATTTTCGTAAAATTAATTAAATAGAGAGAAGTTTTTTATTTAGTTTTCATTTTTGGATGTTTTTTGATGAAGTACGATACCAATATGAAAATGTTTATTTTTGTGTGTTTAATTGGAATATTTTGTAAAAATTTGTATTAAATACATCTTGCGTACTCTCTAGAAGAAATAGAAGCCTATCGACATAAATCTGTAAAGAATGATTGAGGACTAAATGTGATTTTCTTTAGCACATTTTAGGTAGGCTATGATATATTCGTGTGATATGCCGAAACTTTCATGCAGTACACTCTTATATTTATACTGAAGACTGTGATAGGTTAAACAATCAATATCCAATGATATATTTAATTGTTCTATTTCGTTGAATGTAAAACAAAACAAAGAAGAAAATGTCGAGGAAAAAAAATATCGACCAATAAATGTGGAACATTTCGTGGAGGTGTCATGGAGCTATAGGCTTG
>CAJNOL010000944.1:0-75478 GCA_905250125.1 Rotaria sordida | reverse complement strand
CCTTGACTTTTTTTGCGTTTCTGCGCACGTAAGATGATATACTCATCTATGGCTTAATGTTAGATGATTGATTTTTCGTATGATGTTTTTATCGTATTACGTAGCTGTTAAAAATCCCTCGAAAAAGATCAACTCATCAACTTCCGAGTGTTTGATTACACATAAATTACGTCGTATTTGAGACGCAATAAGAATGCATTTTGAGTCACAATTACGTATAAAGTGTAATCAATGCCTTATTTACCAAATAGTAATGCAGTGACTAAACAATGTTGCTAACAATGGAGGTGTGTGAACTGTTGAGCGAAAAGATCGATTATATTCGGATTAAAAGAAAGTTTTCAGTGAGAAACTAACAAATTTAAAATATGAGCTACGTATGGCTTACCTGGAAAGAAATATTCAATTTTTAAGTTATGCATTGTTAGGGTATACAAGCATGATAATATATGAATTAGTCACATTAATCGTTTAATATAATTATCAGATTGTTAAGAAGTGAGTTTCTAAAATCTAGGTGAGATTTATTGACAATATTGAGACCTGTCCAGATATACCTTTCGAAGTTTAACGGTATCCAATTCGAAAAGAACAATATTGTGTTTGAATGTTGTTCATAAGCAAGATATTCAAAGTAAAGTTTTTTCTTATTTACCACCACGATTAACACTTAAAATGATTACTCTTGTCGATTAAAAAGATGAATTTGGTGAACATTACGAAACATCTTTCCCATTTAACACAAACGAAATTTCTCTTTGAAGATTCTACAATAACTGCGGATGAAATTTTTGCTTCGCAACAATTGTTCGAAATTTTAAAAACATTTAAAGATAGTTACTTTAATGAACTATATACTTATCAAAGTCTTAATTTTCATGACGAATATGATGAAGTTTCAGATGAAGAAGGCAGCGCTGATGAAAATGAATTAACTGATGAAGAAGAAAATATTGATGATTATGATGAAAATCAATATCTGAACATTAAGAACAGTTTTACATTAGACGAGATGGAAAACATAGTGGAATGAGTTGATCAACATCCAAATTATAAATTTGCATCTATTAAGCAAAGGTTTCGAAAAGTCAAATACATGCATTACATTACAGGATTTAGAGAATATATTAAAGCAAACGACACAAGATTAGAAAAAGTAAAAAAAATCAAAGAATTTGTGTGGAATGAATTTTATATGAAAAAAGCAATTGAAAAAGAAGCAATTCATGATAGTAATCTAGAAATTTTTGCAATTCAAAAAGCAAGAGAACTAGATTGCGATAATTTCATCCAGAAGATACAACAAACTTATTACTCATGTTTCTTCGACCAGAAACATTTGTAGTTTGAAGGGTATGTAAAAGCTTCACTTGAGACTTCAATCTATTTACTAGATCGAAAATCAAAGATCTTTAATTTCAAATTATTCTTCTCATGAAATATTAAACAGTGACCATTGTTCATTTCAACAGAAATATATTTCTTCACGTACTCTTTCTTTCAAGGGTGAACGAACAACAGAAGTTGCTGTTAAAAAGAAGAATGATATAACATACTCTTATACCGTCCAGCCTATTACATAAGCTGATGGTCAATTATTAGGCAAGTT
Organism: Rotaria sordida; assembly: GCA_905250125.1. Lineage (NCBI taxonomy): Eukaryota > Metazoa > Rotifera > Eurotatoria > Philodinida > Philodinidae > Rotaria > Rotaria sordida. The sequence goes on along the minus strand of CAJNOL010000944.1, from coordinate 73,869 downwards.
TTTCCTTATTCTTCAAGAAAAGGAAAATGAATTCGGTAAAAGAGTAGAGAAGGATTTAAATGTTCCACCAAATGTCGTAATACGGGCTTCAAAATTTGGAAAAAGCAGCGACGAAAAACATCGCGCTTTTTTAAATGAAGTCCTACGTCCTTTGATTGGCAAAAGATTCCTTCTTTTCCTTGATTGTTAGACAACTCAAACTGATCTAAAAAAATTTAGAGCAGTATTTCCACATTAAGACAGTCACTTACTGATTTTTCCTAAAGGATCAACTGGTTATATTCAGCCGCAAGATTTATCTTTATTCCGTTCATGGTGATTTATTCATGAAAAAATCGAACAGAAATGAACTTGAACGATCGTCAATATTTCATAAATATGCACTGTATCACCCACAATCAACTATCTGCTCCACAATTTAAAACTCTCATCAAGTCTAGATTCGTACAAGCTAGGATACTCAATGAAACAATTGATGAAATAAAGAAACCAGAGGACGTTTCCTTTAAATTCTATGATCTTTATTGTTCAATTACTAATTGAGAGAAACGAACTCTTCTCGTTTGTGCTTGGTGCGAAGGACACCTTTGCTATTATCATTTGATTGAAGATCTTCATCTCCATCTATCGTACATCTTTTGAAATATTATTTTGTATAGGTTATTAATTTCATGTAAATAAAGTCGAGATCGAGACTATCGATGCATAGACGATTTCTATATATAACAATCAATATATTTCCTATTTGGTACCATCAGACTTCAGAGGAAGTTGTATTTAGAGACGTCTCAATATTGTCAATAAATCTCACCTAGATTTTAGAAACTCACTTCTTAATTGAATATTTCTTTCTAGGTAAGCCATACACAACTCATATTTTAAATTTGTTAGTTTCTCACTGAAAGTCTTCTTTTGACCCGAATATAGTCAATCTTTTCGCTCAACAGTTCACATACCTCCATTGTTAGTCAAATCCAAAAACTCAATCTTTCATATACTGATTATTTCAATTTCGAAACAGATTAGTTGCAATTGTTACTCACACAAACAGGCCGCTTACGCTATTTGATTATGAAACATTTCGAATCGCCATTGATCCTTCCCTCACATGTTCATTCTCTGACTTTAAAAAAAAGTCAATAGACTTATCCAATTAATCTTGAAAATGTTGATGAAGTTTATCGAGCAGTACCACATCTTCGACATTTGCTTGTTGAAATTGACTTGAAAGAAATGATCATTCGTATAATCGATCGATTCGTACAACTAGAAAGTCTCGTTTTCGAATGTACAGATGGTTCATTCACGAAAGAGATCTCGCCCTCTCAAAGCAAACATCGTCAACAATCCCCCTCAGAAGATCAAATATCAACCATCGACTTTCACAGAAACCAGAACAGAAGCACTGACCATGACTAAAGAAACATTCTTCGAGGACGAGAACATCTTTTCTCCTGTTTGTCCTTCGTTCGGTATGCTGAAGACAGTATCTCAAAATTCTTTTCCCAGTTCCAATTGTGAATATCAACGCTTAACCATCAGTGAGTCCAGTTTCACCTCATTAAACCTTCATTCGTCGAACAATTTCATATGGCATATCGGATTGAACTGGGAAATATTTCGAGAATCCCGACATATCCATATGCAGATGATTTTCGTCCACTACATTTTTTTGTCGATGGTCGATTGTACATCAACGACATATCCTTTAAATGAGAAGAACTTCTAAAGAATAAATTTCAACGATGGACTCGAAATCAATCTATTAAACGAATAATTGGCACTAGATGTAATTGAATGCATCTCAGATTAGCCAAGATCATTTCACTAACACTCACATCTACATTGTAAAAAGAATCCGTAGAATAAAAATATTTAAAAAGTTTATAAAAGTGCAACGTATAAGCAAATTCTTTCGACCGTTTATTTCTTAGGTCGTAAATCCATTCAGCTGCTCTCTACGAAGGGTTGGGTGTGGGTATGTTCTCTTCACCGGCACGAGCACCCACACCCTATTAGTAACGTCGTGTACTTCTTCACTCGAGAAAAAAAAACTTATAACTGGGTAATATTATTCAGAATTTTCATTCCAATCCTATTTGTATTGGACATATATCTGTAAATAAGATGGACTAAAAGTTTATGACGTGGATATTTTGTGATTAGGCAAAGAGATTATGTATATAAATATTTATTCTACAATCTGCTTGATTAACAACAATTCAAATTCGATCTCTATTCTATCAGAATTACACAGTACAGACATTGATTATATTTTTGATAAAACACGTTGTATATCTTGTTTGATTTCAAGTAAATCTGGATGAGTCGAATGTAAAATTTGTTGGCGAAGATTTAATGCTTTATTGTAGTAGATTGATGCTTTCAAGGAATTACCTTTCAATTCATGAATAACACCAATATTCTTGAGTGCCCTTGCAATGGAAGGATGTTTTTGAGTAAGAGAAGTTTGGAAAATCTCATATGATTCTTGATAGTAATTTAACGCTAAATCATAATTATGAAGATGGCAATAAACATTGCCAAGATTAGTATATGTATTACCGAGACAAGGATGTTTTTCAGGAAGTAATTGCCTTTTCAGATTGAATGCCTTTTGGAGATAGGTAAGTGCTTCTGAATATTTCTTCTCCATCAAATAGACGATGCCTATATTATTGAAACACCAGGCAACATTTTCATTTATATCACCGAGTTTTTTGCTGAAAATCTCCAAAGCTTGTTGAAATGATTTCAATGCTTGATTAGTATCGCCTTTCTTCTGATACACTTCACCAATATTATTATGAACGAAAGCAATTCGAATCTGATTCAAAATCGATTCTCGATATAGAATATCCAGTGCTATTTTGAAATATTCGAGACTTTGATCGAAATCACATTTTTCACAATAGATTTTTCCCAATGCTTGATAACAATTAAAAAGATCAGGATGATCAGACGAGAAAGTTCTTAATAAACATTTAAAATGATTTTCTGCAGCATCAAATTTAGCCATACCAATCAGTACACGACCAAAATTAGTCAGTCGAGCCGATCCGATACAATTTTTTTTTCTCATAAAATCGAAGAGTAAATTAAAATTTTGATCATTATGATTGTAAAGAGTCATTCGAATACGTTTTATTGTATCATTAAAATGATCAACACCATCGATTCGAAAAACTGAACCTAACATCATTAATACTTCTTGTTCATCAGGAAAATAACTGATTGATGAAATATCTGCAAATGGTTTTGATTGATTTTGAGATGGATCAGCATGAATTTCAAAGAGAACACTTTGTAAATTCTCATGATTTATATTTGAATCAATATAACTAAGAGCTACTGTTGAATCAAGACTAGTCGAAAAAAATGAAGCTACTGATATTAATTTATTGTTCGATTCTTCAAATAATTTCAATTCTTCTTTTGATATCACTTGACCTCGATAAAGAATAACTGACGATGGATATTGATGATTTTTTAGTTGTTTTTCAATGTCATCAATAAAGAAACGAAATCGAAATAATAGATCAATATTTTGAACACGAAGAGCTTTATTTAATAGACGATAAAGAAATGAATCTCTTGTGTACCATCGAATTGCTTGATCAGATGAATAAGTATTTTTAAATTCATCAATTATCACTTGTTGATATTGATTTTCTTTATAGGCTTCTTTACATAGCATAACGAGTTTATCTTTATCAGTGTCGGTTACTTTCATTCGATTTAGACAATCAAATAATAATTGTGTTTGAAGAAATTCACCATTAAGTTCCATTGTTGATTTTTCGTTATTGGTATCATTATGAAAAAACATAATCGACAATGGTTCATCAATACCATGTGGCCATCGTCGTATTCGATCGGTTTTAATATGGTTGATCAGATTATCTAGTTGATTGTGAACACCATGTATCTAGAATAAGTTATATTAATCTTCTACAAAGATTCCAAGAACAAAAATCTGTGATATTTGACCTAAAATCAGCTTAGTTACATATGTACTTATCGCTTCAATCGTGTTCATACTTTAAAGTCAGTTAGAATATAGTACAAATCTAATGTTGTCATTCATCACTGTCTATCTATAAATGGATATCAGGGCACGATCAAACGTTACAAAATTTCATTTTGTCTTATTGTAACGTCTGTTTCTCCTCAATAACAAACGCAAAGCCTTTGAAATTTTTATCATAAATGAAAGTCATTTAGATATATTGTTAGTAAAAATTTCATGAACTTTATTCTAGCTAAAGTTGAGTTATATATAAAATATCAATTGTTACAGAATTTCAAAAATTGGAAACTTTTTTGGGGATGAGGTAAAAATTCAGCACCTTACTATAAAAACACGACACATATCGGTAAACGTTCTCCACATAAGGCGTTCAGTTTTGACAAGCTTTCAGAATACCAGATCATTCTCTTAACTGGCATGACTACATCAAATAAAAAACCAAAATTATTATCTGTTACGAAATTTCATCGTTTTTTTTTTGACGTTCCAATAGGAAAGGTTTAGGGATGTGGAATTTTAAATTGCCATTATAAAAACACATCTTTTCCTAAAACTGATTGTTATTGTTACAACGAAATTTCATTAGATTTGCTGTTCATTTTTTTGTGGCAAAAATGAAACTGAACAAGATGCAAAATTACACTTTTCTCGTGGCTCTGGTCAATTAATCTCTTTCCTAGATACATATTAGAAGAAAATTGGATCTGTATCACTTGTCAGAAGAGTATCTCAGAGCTTCCAATATGCCTAATAATTCGTCGATAGTGTACCTTTCATTTCAGAACTAATTTTGATTACTTTCGCGTGTTTAAACGTTCTCTATGCGAAATAACCAATGGCTAGCCGTGCTATCACAAGATTTCTTCCCAGGCAGGGATAAAAATACTTTTCATGTGAGGCATTAAAATACGCGTCATGTAACGCATTAAAATGGTTATTTTTTGACTAGCGATGGATATGTTTGTATTGCTAGTTAATAAGGTTAGATATATTCTGGCCAGATGGGCATGGGTGTGGGTACTAATGTAGATAAGATTACCACCCACACTCAAGCCCAAACCCACGCCCCAAGTGGTCGGTTTGCCGCTAAAAACTGTCCGGCTTTCATGATGTAGGTGGGGAAATAGATTCCAAATTTTGATTCTCGTAAAAATTGGTTTGAATTTGAAACATGCTTTTTCTTGTATAACTCGACGAGCTCTATCCAATCATGATGGAAAAAGAAAAAAAATTCCACTAAAATTTTGATTTATTAGTACTTTACATATGGTGTAAATATCCTAAAATTCGAATATATCAGTCTAGGCACGGTAATGAAAGCTGTAAATTGACCCGAATATATCTAACCTTATTAACTAACCAAACAACCCCCCCCCCCCCCCTTCACATGCATTCTAAATGTTCAACTCATCTTTTGACTTGTTTCCTTCTTCGTACAACACTGATATTTTATTCAATGTACTCTGTATAGGACTGTTTGTATACTTTTTCATTTATATCAACCGCTAATGTAAGTTACTCGTCAAGAGGCAGAAATCGATTAAAATAGACTTGAAACATATCACACTATTTTATTCAAAACAGAACATCGAATAGATTTCTATTTTTCAGCGAACTACTATAATCTATGGCTGATGTCTCAGTATGTGTTAGATATAACTCGTCAACATAAAAGTTAATTATAAGATCTAATTCTCAATATTATTTCAAATAAATTGAAAAAACTTGAAGTCGTGTTCCTTTAACGCAGAGATATATCGCACTAGTAAATGACACAAATAATTTATTCGAAAGAAAATTTCTCAAACGTCCAAATTACTCAAAAATCAGAAGGTCGATTTTTTTATGCTATTTTTTCGTTTATAGTTTAGTATGTTCTGAGTTGTATTAAGTAAAGAGACGGGTAACATGGTACTACCTAGATCATCTCCGTTTTAAATGAATCGAATTTGTTCTCTTGTTCCTTCTCGATCAATGTTCTTTGTTTGACGACAAACACTAAACTAATCAGATAATTTAGATATAGAGAAAACAAAAAGAATAATGTTTCAGTGATCGTTTGGTTATAAACAGATATAATAATAAATGAATACATAAAGACGATAATAAATAAACAATTATCTTGAAATAAAAATTTATTCTGACTAAAAGCTAAGAATATTGTAATACCTTATTCGTAAAGAAAGTGTAAACGATTAAAAATCTCGATTATTCGTTCGTTAAAAGAATAATGAAAAAAAAAACTCCAGTTAGTTGAAACGTCAATGTAACAGCTGAGAATTTATTCCTCTCTGTAAAATTACAAGTATAGGGCATAGACATATGTCAATTGCTCATATTATATGGATGCACATACATTAATTACGAATATATACATATAACTAAAAGTGCTCTTCGTGTATGTTACTGAGCCTCCCTTTCGATACAATATAAATGTTAAAGAAAAAATTAGAATGATGCTAAAGTCATAAAAACATGTCCAATCAAATACTTAATAATTTTACATATGTATGTAAAAGTCGACAACAGACGAAGCATTTCTAATACTTTGTTTTACGTCTTCGTATTTGATGGAGAAAAATGAAATATACTACAAGTAAAAAAGATTACGCTTTTTTTTCAATCACAGACATTCAATTTTCAAGGAAAAACTTTTAAATATGGTATGTGTCATAAAGAGTACGATTCTCCTCGATTTGAGCATTGTTGATTCATTGTTAAAGTCATGTAAAAAGTAGTTATTTTTGATTATTTCTAAATTTTTCTTCATTATGATCGCAAAATTCGATTGACTCTTATTCCGTGAATTTTGAACTATATTCTTGACAATTATGTAGAATATGAACCTTTGTAAGCAAACACTAGTCAATCGTGTAATTTTTAGAAACTATATAAATATTTAAATCAAATCAAAATTTCGAAAAAATACACTTGATGATCATAAAATGGTTCACGAACGAATCAATACGCATTCTAATGGTCACTTCACCATTTTTCACTTGAAAAAAATGCATTTTAATGACCATTTCCTCATTATTCACTTGACAGGGTTAGAATAAGAAAGATGCATTACTAAAGAATATGAAGAAAAATGTTGAAGATTTGTTAGAAATGAAAATTAAATCGATTTTAGTTCATTGAAATACCAGTCGTTACTTACTTTTTTATATTGTTTAGTCCAATTTTCATGAGATTCTATATTCATACAATAGACATAAATAGCAAAAATTTGTTGAAGTTGATGTATTCGAAGTATTAATTGTTCACCTAAATTTCCATTGGCAATTAAAATAATTTGAACATCAACTGATGTTAATTTAATATATTCTTCACATGGATCAGATTCATTGAATATTTGAAAATGATCAATGAACAATCCAAGACTTTCTTGAATATGAATATATTCATCAATATCGAGCCTACTATCAAGCCAAACAAGAGAATAGATATTGAAATTGTTATCTTTCAATGTTGATAATAGAGTTTCCTGTTCGAAGAAAGAATTAAGAATATTGGACATCGATCAAACTTTCTTTTGTAACATGAAAGCTATATATTATCTAATAAGAAGAAATGGTATTTTTAATTAAACAGAATCAAAATAAGATTAGACATTGTGACGATTTTCGATAGAAGAAGAGTTAGCGTTGATGGCATTAAACTTTATTATATTTCTTCCTATCAAGAATCACATCGCTTCCATACAAAACATACACTTATATACTCACCCATTAGAGAGAAGAAAGGAGAGGTTAATAAGGACAGAAAGAAAGAGCAATAAGATAGGGACAATGTATAACATAATGTAGGAAGTAAGGACACAAAGGTAAAGACAATACATAGTCATCAACGTCTCTTTGAAAAGTTTTGAATGTAGTTTTCGAACAAAATCGAACTAGTTAAGCTTTATCATGAACTCTCTCTCGTGCTTAGTAGTTAAAACTTTATATTTGCGTCAAATTCTGACTGGTTACGTCAGTGATTTCATTCTGTATAAAACAAAAACAAAAACAAATTTTTTTTATCAGGGAATAACAATCAAATGTTTACGTAGGTATATCTTTATCAAATACGACATTACGCATTATCGTACATACATTCTTCAATACAACATCGTATTGCTCTATTTTTTTATTCTCTTTCTTTATAACTCTGGCTAGTTGTGCAAACATTCTTTGCTTACTAGACATACATCTAGCACGTACAAACGGATGAATCGATAGCTATAACAATGGTTACAATTGATCTTGATTTTCATTGATATATTACAATTTATTGCAGCGAATATGTGCATTTTATATCGACTGAGATGGATTTGAAATATTTTTTTAAGGAGCAGGAGAACATTGTACAGACGCATGTTCTCTTAATAAAATTGACTTGGATTTCGTTTGAATCGTGTCTAAAATGCTCCATTGTATTCACAAACGAAATCATCAAATGATTGTTCATGTCCCTTATATATAGATAATGAATAATTTTTATATCTTTTGCGCTATTATCCAAAAATTTCTCTAAATCTTTTTTTATATTAAAATCCATCTATCAATAAAAATCTCGTTAGGAAAGATATTACTCAACCGTTGGCTTTTTTAATTTTTTCTTGCAATTATTCGAAAAACATGTTTGAATTCAGTGTAATAATCATTTTATCATACTTATCTTTAGTTCGTATATAAAAAGTTCTTGAAAAATTGTAGAAATCAGTTCAAAATAGAAACAATATACCGATATGTACTGATGGACTCACAGAATATTCAATACTGGTAAAAATAATAATCGGCTTTAATCGTCATGATCTTTCTCACGTCATCAATATCATATTCTCTCGGGCGCATAAGACCACAAATCGGTCCACTGACATTTTTTTTTTGACGGATCGTTCTAGAAACTATATAGATAGATTTCAATACAGCGAACATTTTGATGCTATTTTTGATATACTTTAATAGTATTTTCAAGAGCCTCATTGAGCCCCCTGTGTATAGCATTTTTTACAATATTCGTCTTTTAGACCATGAGTCTATATATGCGAGTTATGTCAATTAACATCACATTAAACTTTGCAGAGTATACATCACTCTCAAAATATATCGATTTTGTTAACACTTAATAAGGATATCTGCATAGAAGCCTGAGAGTCCTTCAATTATCAGGGTGAGCGTGGGTGTGGGTATGAGTGTTTCGCTGCTCCTAACACGTCTCATACCCACACCTCTTATATGGTACAAGTGTCAATGCTATTCGTGACGTAATTAATGCTGTATGTATATATTTGAAAAAAAAAAAAAGTAATTCATATCTATATATATTAGAGTCAAAACATTGTGTTATGGACGTTAGTGATGATGCTATTAAAAGTCTAATCAGAGCTGGTATTTGTCCCATTGTTATATATGTTAAACTACATGGTACCAAATTGATATTGTAAGAAAATATTGCATTCGAATTCTCTTATTTTGTATTTCATAGTTACTATTGAAGAAGAAAATTTATTTGATGTTTATGAACGTATATGCAATGTCATTGATCACGAGGGTAGAATTGATTTGGTTCGGATACTATCGGAAGAGAAAATTTAATAAAACAATATTTGTATTGGGTTTTTTTATACGAATTACTTTTCTTAATTTAAAAATGTGTTATTAAGAAACGATCTTTTTCGAATCACTAATCAAATTTATTTCTTTTTGTTTTTCTTATCTTAACTTAATTGTCTGCACTGTGTATGTTTATTCTTATAGTATGTTTTGTCGAATTTTGTAAAAATAAAGTTTTGAACGAAGTTTTTATTTTTCGGAAAAATACGATGGAGAAAATGAATGTTGAAGAGAATTTATATATGTATGTAATCATTTATTTGATTAAGAGATATATAGATTAGATATGAGGTTTTTTCGTCATTTATTTTTCTTTTAACAACAATTATGGTTTAAAGATATTCTGTGATGAATTACCATTGTTATTGGTAAAATCCTCATGTGAGATGTTTATGCAGGACAGAGTACTCATGTCGATCTGATAACAATTGAAACGGGAATTTTTTCATTTGGTAATATATAGCGCGGATGTATATGTGGAGTATGGGCGTATGAATATGAGTGTTGGTGAGATTCAAACGAAGCCCTACCCTTACATCCGCACCCAACCACACCTTAAGTAATATGTATACTTTAAATTGAGGATCTAGTTATATTCATTAGTTATTATATAGCTATACAGTGTTGTGTATTTACTATATATTACAGGTCAATTTGGACTTCTTGGAGTTCTGTCGACTATAATAAGATCGAAACTTTAAATCAAGTTTTAATTTGTTATTTGGTAGAGCACGCCATCATCTATCTTCAGTGGATGCAAAAAGATGCACGCTTAAACTTTTGTTGAGATAGAGTGTTTCAAATGTAACCTTCTATCAAAATTTGTCGACAATTTCTATACAGTGATCATTCATGTTTGCTAGTTCATCAAGTTTCGAATAGATAATAAGCATCAAACCTAAAGCAACTTCAAATTTTATATTGACCATTTCATTTTAAAACCGATACTTTAACTCTTACTTAAAAATTAAATCTATGAAAAGAAAAATTATGCATATGTTCCCTTGTAAGACGTACAAGCCTGGATAAAAATCTTTCCCCTCTTTATCTTTTTATGCTGCCAAATTTTGCATTATATTTATGACTAAGTAGAGATAGGACATGAAAATTTTATTTCATTTTGTTGTATAGATTACACTGTAATAAAACTGTCATGTCATATCTTTATTCAGTAATAAATTTGATGCAAAGGATGACAGCATCAAAAAAACAAAATAGAAAAAGACTTTTGCTCGAAGGTTTATAATGATTTGTTTCATATTGTTTTAATTTTCCTGTTCGTAAAAACACATCGAATTGCACGATCTTTTGTAAGTTTCGTCCGAGACAGATAATGTTAGTATAAGTGAATTATTTTCGTAGTAAGAGGCTTCGGAAGCTTATTTTAATACATTTCAGGACATATTACAGAACAATTTTAAACCTCACATAACAGAAGTATTTTTGTCATGTGTCTTTTTTTGTGATAAAACTTCACAGCATCAGTGAGCTCATTTACATGTTACAACTAGACCTGCATCAAACCTATTTTCAAAATATTATCTAATGCATAAATAAAAAAGTAAAAAAAAAAACAAAACTTTATCTTCTATACAAGCATTGCCTTGCGAAAACTGTTAATTGAGCTTGAGTATTATTTGTGACTAATGTCGGCCAATCAGATCATAAACGACCGGTATTATCGAAAATAAAATGCAATTGTGGAATCAATCCTCATTAGAGATTATATGGCTTTATGAAAATTTTAGATTATCAAGTATGTTTTAATTTGTTCTTCTTATATATACAAAACTCTAGTTCTTCTGAGTTGTATGCATCGCACACCGACTAACTTTTTCTTAATTTGCTATTAAGAGAATTTTTCCAAGTAATAAACTACTAATTTGCACTGCTATTATTCCCTGTCTGACCCTTGAAGAATAATTAGTCCATCACAAAATTTATATAATATTTAGTTAATAACTGTATCAACTATATGAAAAAAAAATTGTTATCTCATTGTTGCTAAAAAAACATTATAATTGGATGACTACTTTCTATTGTGCTAATTGTCAGATTTCGAAAGCCCAACAACTTCATTTTCCAAGAATCTGTCGAATAAGGAAGGCTGAGTAAGCGCAAATAATCAGTATGAAGTGTCGGGTATATGTACACAAAATATTAAATTAATAGCTACAATCGTTAAAAGAATCGTTCTTAGTCCCCTTTTCCGTCCACTGGAGGGAGAGGCTAGTAAATCAAGAATCAAAATATTCTTCCTTGGTTGGGCTCTACATACATTGTCTAATACATAGCGATCACTCAGAGCTTCTCATAACTGACAATCAAGTTGTTTGTAATAGTGATTGTCAAACATGCTTTATGTTTGTCTGTTGCCAATATAGAAAGAAGTATTTATTTTGTGACAAAGTCTAACAAGCAATTTCATGCTAGTACAACACCGGTAATATGAATGTGGATGAAAGTGTAGGTGATCGAAAAACATCGCATCCACATCGACACCTTCACGTAAGTTGCTATTGATTCTTCACTTTCATGTTCTGTATATCAAGTCAGTAGAGTGCACTTTTATTATCATTCACTTTATCTCTCCACGTGCTACTACACACACATCATGTCGAAAGCAAAAGAATCAGTTTTTTTTCTGCATCAGAAGAGGTTTGATTTTTTTCTCGAGTACATTTGGCTACGAGAACGGATGACAAATGCTTCGATACAACGTAAACGTACGATTAACGACCTCAAAATAATTTAACTATGATCGTATATTTTCCTGTTTTTAAAAATTAAACTACTGGTGATAGAGCCCTCCTAACACGTAATGATTTATACAGTGGTAGTTACTTGTATTTCTTCCAGAAACAGCATAGGTCTACTTGTATATCCATGAGCTTTTTTTTCTAGATATCAGTAGACAAAATAATAAACAGATTGGAAACTGAGCATCAAACATCAAACATGAGCAATGCTCTCATCGATAACAATCGTGTAGAAATGACTGACATTCTTATTGCCGGAGCTGGTATCAGTGGTCTTGTCACTGCTCTTTGCCTGCATCGTGCTGGTTTCTCTGTTCGTATTCATGAACGCGCTCAAAAACTTGAGGAAGCAGGTTTCGGTTTAAATCTCCAACCATATTGTGTCAAGTTATTGTACGAGCTCGGACTCGAATCAGAAATGAATGAAGTTGGCATTCGTAATAATAAAGCAGTCTTGTATTCACGTCATGGTCAGTTCATTCATCAGGATCCGAGAGGTCTCGATGCAGGTTACAAATGGCCGATGTATTCGATGCATCGAGGTCGTTTTCAACAACTTCTACTTCGCCATGTACGAGAAGAAATAGGCGCAGAGGTTGTTCGTCTCGGCCAAAAGTTAGTCTCATTTCGATCACAACCACATTATGTTGAAGTCGATTTTGTGAATTCAATTACTGGTGAATTTAATACGGAAAGAGCCAAAGTGCTATTAGGTGCTGATGGAATCAATTCAACTGTACGTAAAATTCTTTATCCTGATGAGGGTCCTCCTCTTTGGCAAGGTATCACCATGTGGCGTGGTGTGACATGTATGGATAAGCTCTATTTGGATGGAAGAACCATGATTTTTGTTGGAAATCCTGATGATCGTAACTTGATCGTCTATCCTGTAAGCGAGGAGCTCGTTAATTGGGCTTTCACGGTTCGAATTGAAGAACCAGGCATACGACCTGCACCGATGACAACCGATTGGCATCATCTTGGTCACATTGAAGATGTTCTTCCTTTATTATCTGACATGAAACTGGACTTTCTAGACATTCCTAACCTCATAAGTTCGTCGATTATTGTTAATCAGTTTCATCTCACTGATCGTGATCCATTACCTCGATGGACCTATGACCGTGTTACTTTGATTGGTGATGCCGCTCATCCGATGTATCCCCATGGAGGTAATGGATGTTCTCAAGCTATCCTTGATGCTCGAGACCTTGTTCTGGCCTTTCGTGCACATGGAATCACGCCAGCAGGTCTCGAAATATACGATCAACTACGACGACCAGTCTTGAAGGATTCAATTTTGGCTGCTCGTGAGTTCGGCCCCGATAAAATCTTGAAAATAATCGACGAACGAGCTCCATTCGGATTTCAAAACTTGTCGGAGGTCATCTCTTCAGAAGAACTCGACAAGATATTCTCAGTCTACAGAAAACAGGTCAATTGGAATGTCGAAAAATTGAATCAAGAACTGCCACTCTTTTGAATTCTCTCTTACTGATGAATATTGAAATTTCGTCAATCTCTCGAATATGTTTCCACAGAATGTGGATGTGAGTGGCGGGTATGGGTGTGGGTGTAGGTATGGGTGAGAGTGTAGATGTGGGTGTGAGTACGGGTAAAGAGACAAGCACACTCACATCCTCACCCACCCTCAGATTTCCACAGACTACTAACACCTTTGATCGATTGTTTTCATCCTTGCATAAACTAAACAGTTTTCAAATCTAATTGTTCTTGATATTATTGATTAAGAAATAAAGAAAGAAATACAATCGAAATGAAAAGCTTCAGTTTTTGACAGTGATATATACTGGCGATATTTGTTGGATCATGGGAATGTTGATCTCTGACAAGATGTGCCACTTTTTCACACATACTATAGAGTGTAAATGTTGGATTGACATTTAGTTGGGTTGGAAATAGACTAACGTCACAAATTCGAACATTTTTTATTCCAAGCACCCGAGCTTGATTGTCCGTGCATTTTCCCAATCCACAAGTGCCAACTTGATGATACGCGCTACACAAATTCAATCGTCGATGTAAATCATCGGATCCTCCGTATCGATTTCCAGGAAATAACTCTTGTTTAACATATTTTTGACCCCACCGAGTACTCGTAGTCATATTTCGAACAAAATTTACGCCGTATTGAAGATTCATTTGATCATATTCGGACAGATTTTGCCAGCCGTGATCAATTTGAGGCCGATCATACGGTGATAAAGATTGAATTTTTACTGTTCCATGAGCATCAGGTAAAGTATTGAATACAAGAAATGTCATAAATGAAATAGGTGGATTTGAATAAGCAAGAATCGGATCATAACCGACTATTGGAACATCTAATGTTAATCCGGGAAATTGAGAATAACAATATATCTGAATATCCGTCCAATTGCTATAGCTTTCTTTTAATCTACTATTCAACAACCATCCACAAGTGTCAGCACCCCATGGTAATGGGGGCACTGGTTCAGTAGTTTCAAAAGCCGTATAAACTGCCATTTGATCCATAAAGTTTTTTCCTACCTCTGAATTATCTGCTATGATTTTAATGCCAAAGGGTTCAAGCCATAGTTTTGGACCGACTCCAGATAGTTGAAGAAGCTTCGGTGTATCAAAAACACCAGCAGACAGAATAACTTCTTTCTTTGCTGTGGCTGTGTACACTTGTCCTTTATATTCATACACTACACCGATACATTTCGTAGGTTCATTATCATCGAAAACAAGTTTTAAAACAGTTGCTGAATCCAATATTTGAAGATTCGTACGATTAATTCCTTTCAAATAAGCTTCCCATGTACTTGCTCGTATACTTGAAGAATTCGGATCCGTTTTATTCAATGGTTTACGGAATTGTTGCTGAAAATAGCAACCATATTGCTTAGTAGGATTGTCATAATCAGTCATGAATCCAACATCTTGCTCACATTCGTTCATCATCTCAATCAGTAAATCAGACATGTTCCCAAATAATGGTGGAGCTATATCTATTGGACCATCTTGACCGTGCCACAATCGACAATCTGCATCGGATATTCCAGTTAATGATGATGGAAGATAGTAACAATAATGATTTTGGATCTTTACCATATAAGGGAATAGATCATCCCATTTCCATCCATTTGGCCATAGTTGATCTAGCAAATGTCGAGAAGGCGCAACCGCGGTCATCCCATTGATCATGGCTGTTCCACCAATACCATAATATCGTGGATTTCGTACTAGACGTCCCAGCAGATAGTTTTGCGGCACAGAGAAATAATTTGGATCATATACACCACTAAGATCGCCGTCCACTTCATATTGTGGTGTCAAAGCACTTGCACTCCCACGATCTAACGCTAGCACAGTCCAGTTATTGTCCGGTTCACTTAATCTTGCCGCCATAATTGATCCTGCAGATCCTACTCCAACGACAATAAAATCATACTCTAGACTACTGCAGATGTCTATACAATAAGTATAAGCAATGATGGCCAGTAAAAGCCGAAAAATAAACATTTCTGTTTTTCTTTGCTCGGTTGTTCGTAATGTTGATTGTGAATATTTACAAACCTGACATTCTGAGGGAAAGATGCAATGATATTATTTGCAAGCGAAATATCTTGGTGGAGATAAGAGCCAATATCAACACTACTAACGCTATTCTGCAAGATGTGATAAAATGTCACGTACTGAACTTTATACAAAGGTGAAAAAATGATATACTCTTCAGAAGTTGCGCACAGGTGTGCAGATATTATCATTTTTCAGTTGAAATAATGTCAAGCCCGAGTAAATTCATTTTTGAAATATCTCGCAGTCGTATGTGCTGGAAAACTCAGATGGATAGTGGAATTAATTATCAAACTTTGATTGAAAAAGCATTGACATTTTCAACTCTTATTACTATTTTCACATGAAAATCGTTGCCTACCACAGGAAACGGACTGTATTCATGTTGAAAAAAGTACTCTTTCCATTTTTTACGTTTCTTCATTGCACTTTGAAACTTATATTATAATGATTTAAGCTGCGTATATTTCTTTATGAACATCTGATGTTACAGCTGAACATCAATAAAAACTGCAGTGGCATGTAGACCTATTGAACTATTCCGTTTACTAATCAGTTAGTGAAGAGATTTCTAAAATACAATGGGTGTGGGTGTGAGATTTATAGTAATTCTAAATTCGCACTCATCCACACCCATCTAGGATAAATACATCGAAATCGTTTGAAGCAAGCACCATCGTATGACACATATCGTTATAGAAGCATTGACATTTATATTGTGCTGATTCTCAGGCAATATCTTAGAATTTCATAAAAAGATGTATTAGTTTTAATCATATTATTTCATATATAATGATATACAAAGATACCATAAAGAAGTTATCATTGTAATTCAATAAGTACTATGATTTTACATGTCTACTACTTAGAACTATTGTTTTGTCCATCGACATCAATTCTAACATGAACTATATTTTCGTATGAGTTATTTTGTTTAGCAAGTGTACACCAAGTACGATTTTCGTATACCACATGGGGCTGAGTGTGGGTGTGGATGTGAATAAGTAAGAGGCTCATCTACACCCACAACTCACACGTCACTCTTCCTTAGTTTTCCAATAGAATGGAAAGTTTGACGGTGACTGTCGTTGACAAAGTAGCATTAGCAAGGGCTTGTCCAGCGGGCTACAATAGATAAAGTGTAGATAATTGATTCGTTTGATGAAGATGTACAAAAATCGGAGCAATATTTGCATTTGCTTCACCATTATTACAGAAGAGTAATGTCCTTATGCCAATTTTCCTGGCAAGAGTATCAGTCTCGACCTATGTGCATTTGTCTCCAGCTTTGATCAGTACGACAAGATCTAACACATTTTGCTATTCATTTGTTACACAACCAAAATTCTGCATATTGCTCACATGCGTATAAACCGAAAAGTTAGCTGAAGTCGATTAAATGACATCGGTAAAATAGAATCTGGCAGAAGTTGATTAATAGATATAATTTTTTATTGCACCTTTGATCAATGAGAGCAAAACTAGATTTGCTGCAATAGCAAAATTTTGCACTTGAAATGTTTCTCTCATCACTTTCAAACCTGTGACTTGGCCTCTTAAATAATTATCAACGTAATTTCCAGTTTCATTGAACCATCGATTGTTAATAGCACGTGTACCATTAGATTCATCGAGGATATGTTGTAAGCGTCTTAAGTGTGATTCATAGGATCTTGGATTCAGATTGTCTTCACCAAAATTGAATTGAGTCTTAGTTTGCTTGTTATCATGATTGAAATTATCGAATCAAATCTTTTATTAAGTATGCCAAGAGTAGCAGCAGCAAGAGCAAATGTAATTATTCCAAATAGTCCAATTACATATATGACAAGGGAAATAAGTCTTTGGGAACGTTCGACCACAGGCATATTAAGCATGGATTACGATGGATGGAGACGTACATAGGTGAATACTAATAAGAAATTTAGTAGTGCACATTTTAGTTCTTCTCATAAAATCGATGACGAAGAATGATAAATACCACATGGAGAGTTACTTTCAAATAAGTTGCAAAGGACAGGATCGTTGTATGTCTTTTATACATGATATTTGGCGAAGAAATTAGTGCCCTAATGCCATAAATCCGTTAAAGAAACATATCTGTTACACATCATGCTTACACTAAAAACTATGCAAACTAATTTCTTTGCTAAAAGCGTGAAACAGAAAGAATATTAAAACTGTGATTAAATGAATTTACAAAGAGAAAAAGGATGAGCTTTTAAGAAATTATGAAGTTCGAATAAGAGTCGATAGAATATGTTCATTGCGTGTATTATGAACGAAAGTAGTTTTGTAAGTTTTTGACGGTTGTATAAAGAGATTATAAGTAAGCATTTGTGGTACGAATGATAGAAGATGCATAGCTAACATCAACGATCGACGATATACATTGTCCCATTCACGACATTTGACAATTAATGCCATAAGTAGTTCTGGTGTTGAACATATTATCATCAACGTTGGACATGCTAATTGTTCGTTGTATTGTTTTATTTGTTTCCATATTTCTGATAGAAAACTTGTTTTATTAATATTTGCTTTACTACGAGCTACTGTACGTATAATAGTAATGACAGCATACATGTTTAAAAGAAAAGGAATAAGATGCATTATAAAACGAAAGATTGTCTCAAGAATACGCCAATCAGATTCAGGAAATTCAATTGTACATACAAAATGTTTTGGTTTACGTGGATCATTGATAAGACGATGAAAAATAACTTCAGTTCCATTGCATATAAAGATCATAAGAATAATAAAAAGTGGCCATATGAACTGTTTTCGTGAATGTTTACGTGTTAGATTTGTTTGATTAGTAAATCGTGAACGACTGATTGATAAGAAAGCTGTATACCATTTACTTGTATAAGCAAAACAATTTAACATATACGAAGAAGATTTGCAGAAAAATAACTTAAGAAATGATTGATTTAAAATATTGTATTGATTCAAAATAATAGAAATAATTTGTAGAAAAAGACATATCAATGTCAATTGATTGATAATGGCTGTCAATTGAATATAGCGAGGAATTATTGATCGAATATTTCTTTGCTTAGCTAATATTTGATAGGTAATTATATTACTTACGAAACCAACTGTAACCATTGTGCTACTAATAGCCATATAGATCCATATTGTGTACTTCGGATTAGAATGAATTGTTTGATTTAATTCAAAAAAAAAAACAAACAATAATTAATTGAAAATTTCTAAGATTCTTTTTCTATATGATTACTTACTGTTGTCTATAGAACTTAAATCAAGAATTAATAATGATTCGAATGTATATTTTAAATTATCCATGCGAAATTCACATAATGCACCGTAAATACATGGAGCACAACGACAAATGAAATCTTTTCTATTTGTTTTTTGTTCGCCAGCATAACAACTACCATCATTCAAGCATTCATTACAATGATCATATTTGAAATTATATGAGAAACATAATGATCGATGTGTTGTTGCATTGCAAAAACAGAAATATGTTTGAGGATCATAAAAACAGACTGTATTTTCCTGCTTTAATTGTTGACATGGACGATGATAACGTTTCATAACAAATAATAATGCCTGATAAGAATAATTTGTCGGAATTAAATTAAATTCTTTTGCGTGTCTACATTTAGTTTTATTTTGTTCGGTTAAATCAATAATAGAATAGTTATTATGAAAGTATAACAGATATAGATTGAAATGAATTGGATCGTAGACTTTCAACAATGCAATAGGTGGTAAGTGTAAATCATCATAAAATATACGATCCGATTCTTTCAGGAATAGATGTTGTCGTTCAATTTTAAGATGCATTTTCATAATATCGTAGTTGATCAATTGTAGAATACGTGTTGTTGATAATGCATCAGTTTCATTATGCCAATCTAAGGATAATATAGCTTTCTTATATTCACAATGTTTGCCAAAATTATCCGTTAAGCATGAGCAGCGAAACTCATTTTTGTGAAAATCGTTCCTATATGAAATGCAAGTGCCGTTATTCTTACAAAAATTCGTTTGACAAGGATTGGCTAACAAATGACAAGTTGGACCATACTGTTGAGAAGCACAAATGCAGGTAGTACGCTGATTGCCGAGTAGTAAGCATGTACTGTTTGAAGCGCAAGAACAAATAAGCCGACTTTGACGGTCATGATTTTCTAGTCCATTAAGTATAAAATCATATGAATCACTATGATAAGATTGATCTCTTAGTAACAGATTATCTTTATCACGTAGAACAACGGCAATGCGAAAAGCAGGCAAAAATGAATACTTAATAGGATATTGTGAAACAAATAAAAGTCGTACTAAGTTATGACCAACTGTATACACTCGAATTTGCACAATATAATTGTTGAATGTTTCTCGTAGATTAGAATATAAGAAGTAAGGATAGTTTAAATAAAGACGATGTTTACCGGTATATGATGGTTCTTGTGTTATGAGAACATGATCGATAGTTACATTATGATTTATTAATAATACAATGATTCGAATAAGATCAGCTTTAATAATATTAATATTTAATGTAAATATGACTGTCAAGCGATGACTATGTTTCTCACACCGATGACCGAAATAACTAGGAGGACAGAGACATTCAAGTTTATCATATCTGTATACAACTAAACCACGATCACAATACCATGGAGGTATAACATTTGACTGTGGATCTTGCATTTCTGGTGATGTAAATGGTTTCAAGATGATATGATTATATTTGCGTGGATGTATACACATGTAGTCATCTTGATGAGAACTTAGACAAGACGTACGTTCAGTATGACATCGATCTTCCTGCGGTATGCAAGGACCATAATCATCACGTTCTAGACAAGTTAATCTTTTCTTTTCGCAAGCAGGTGTATTGAGCGAAGGTCTTTGTCCGCACCAGAATTCACTCTCGTCTTCACCTGTAGAACAGTCTATGACATGATTGCATAGATACATTGGTTTTAAACATGTAATTTTATCATTGCAGAGAAATCGTTCATTAAGTGGAAATCCATCGTTACATGCAAATGTTACCCGTTCATCTATACCTCCCGAACACTCAACAATTCCATTACCAGCAATCGTATTAGTTACATTTAATGAAATTATCTCATTGGTTTCTAATAATAAACAATCAGGTATGGGGTATGGTTCTGTGCGATTACAGTTATATTCATCACTTCCATCAGTATAGTCCCATATTCTATTACATTTCCATTGAGGATTAATACAATTACCACTCCATCGACTTAAATTACTCTGTTGTTTTATCCAACCTGGTTCACATATCCATTCATCACAATCGATTTCATCCGATCCATTTCGTAAATTCCAAAATGAATCACATAAGTTAGTAAAAGGCAATATATGAGTAGATTGTTCTTCATTATTTGAGTTATTTAAATCTCGTAAAAGAGAACATGCAAAATCATCAGATTTAAAACACTGTTGTTCTTGCCAATTGATCGAAAGACTCATTTCATCTGCACCATTGAAACATACATTAGTTCCATCACCTAAAATAATCAAAATCTAATGAAAAACAGAAAAGAAGTAAAACTTTAGAATTTCATGGTTTAATTAAAAAACTACTTTAAAAGTAATCATTAAAAGAAAAAACATAAAACAAAATATTCTTACCAAGGAAATGACGCATCACTGTGTTGGAACTATTTACGTTGATTGTACAATTGTATCGATCTCTTATAAATAATGGTGATAGAGAATTAAGTGCTTCCAGATCATGTTCATCAGATGCATCGAAACAATCGACAAATCCATCGAACAAACGATACTTTGAAATACATTCACCTGATGTTTGACAACGATAAAAGAAAGTAGTGTTTACACAATAATTGACAGAATAATTAATCGATTGACAAAAAAAATGATCATAGGGTGGAAATGGATAATTTCGCTCAAATATATCATCATACGGATAACATTTCGAGCCATTATGAATGACTTGAATGCCTCGACACATACGCTCGCCCATTAAACAGAGCCGATCAGGTTGTCGAACTTTGATCTTTGAAAAAAAGTCGGATGTATATTTTTCAAATTGTTTAGGTACGTGGTAAGCGCGAACAAACGGTGACAAAAAAGTAGCTCCTAAAGCATAATCAATTAATGTGCGGTTTCGACATAATTGATATGTATATGTGTATGCATCTTCACCTTCAGCAAAAACATATTGATTGATTTACAAGACGGATGCAAAGTTACAGCACATTTGATCATTGACAAGCATTGATCATTATTATCATTGAATTCAGTAATGTTCATTGTACAACGACCGTTATTGTCAGTAATACTGTAATTGATGATTTTATCCGAACGCTCTTCTAATTCACAATTGTATAAATGTGTATACGAATTACTGCAATCATATCCACTCCAAAATCGTCGATTCCATAGTATACATTCTCCATCACCACATGAAATCATTTCTCGTCCACACCAATGTTCATCACAATCAATAGTTGCTTGTTCATAATAATTTTGAAAATTATGATATTTCTTTATAATGAGTAGTGTTTGTTCATCGGTTAGATCAGTGCAATCGCCTTGACCATCGAATAGAAATTGACGATCAATACAAAAACCATTACGACATCGAAATTCATTCTCAACACATATATTTGTTTCAATTTGATCACAATAAAGTTCATCATCACCATTCATAGTATCTAACTCACCATCACATACAGTGGGTCTCAAAATTATTCAACCACGTGTAATTTGGATTTTTTTTCGTAGCCTTAAGCGCTAGAAAGAATCCAAATGGTGATTTGAATAAAGAATATTGTTACCAACAAGAATTTGACAAAATGATAATTGTCATGAATTTTCCTAAAATAGGATTTCTAGAAAACCAAAACCATGGTTTTTCAACATCCAGAAGCTACAACAGAAGCTTTGTTTTGACAGTCTGGAATTATAGAGCAGCCAATTCTCTACAAAATGAGACGTCTCCGAGCTTTCTACGACATTCCCTTCAAAAGTTATAAGCGTCACAAAAATCGAAAAAAAATGAAATTTATGAGAAAAGCGACTAAAAACCGTATTTTTTCGATTTTTGTGACGCTTAGAACTTTTGAAGGGAATGTCGTAGAAAGCCCGGCGACGTCTCATTTTGTAGAGAATTGTCTGCTCTATAATTCTAGACTGTTAAAACAAGGCTTCTGCTGTGGCTTCTGGATGTTCAAAAACCATGGTTTTGGTTTTCTAGAAATACTATTTTAGGAAAATTCATGACGATTATCATTTTCTCAAATTCTTGTTGGCAACAATATTCTCTATTCAAATTACCATTTGGATTCTTTCTAGCAATTAAGACTACGAAAAAAAATCCAAATTACACCTGGTTGAATAATTTTGGGACCCACTGTATATCTCTGTAATCTAGACAGCGATCAGTATTATTTTCGAGATCATAACAAGTCAATAACCGATCTTTCGGATAGAATGTTTTCTTTTCTTTAATAGTAGAAATAATAAGTTCTTCTATTGTATTTATATCTTTTTTAAATGAATATTCACAGTAACGCCCAAATGTATTCGATGTCGAACAATTGCAAATAAATTGTTTATGATCATCATACGAAGTACTAGATAAAAATTCACCATATAGATCTGCAATATCTAATGGTATATGCCATTGTAATAATTCATTACTCCGAATTCCTATCATTTGAAGTTCGTCAAATGTTACTTGTTTACCTGTATAACAACTGTTTGACAAAGATTCAACTAATAAGTTATCTATTCGAAAGCAGTAAGAAAGCCGATCATCGACTTCTTTGTCAAGATTCGGAGAGATAAAACAATCTCTATATATTTGACCACGGTCAATAGTATGTTCGATGATCAGTGCAAAGCACACATAATAATATAAATCCAATAGAATTAATAATCGAAAGCAATACTTGGCCATGAATAAACCTAGTAAACTTAACATCAACATTCTGTCGACTCTATAATCATCGTTTTATTTAACAATTATAGACATTTATTTTATTCTACGTTTAAATGACTTAACACGTTTATTTGCGAAGCATGTCTATTGTGATATTGTAAAAGTTTAAATATGTATTTATCTATATAAAGTTTCTCATCGCTTAATAAGTCTATGAATAAATCATAGAGAGTTTTTTTGACAACAAACTTTATTTCGCATATATCTTGGCTTCGATGAATGATAAACTTTTGATTCTTTCTAAACATATATACTATGAAAAACTCTACAAAAATCTTATTCATCAATTCCTATTGACTTATTCTGATGGTTTTCATAATCAAAATGAGGAAGGGTGTGTGCTGGTGTGATTGAAGAGAACATCTATTTCTACATCCACACGGGGTGTGGGCGTGAGTGTAGATGGGTGTGGATGTAGTTGAAGAGAAAGGCGACACCTACACCCACACACCCCACACCCGCACACTCATACTCTGGATGGCGTGCAGGCATGGTTGTGGGTGTGGATGAGGATGAGGAGGCGACTCACACCTACACCCACACCCACACCCACGTCCTCAGGAAAATATATTCTTGTTCTGATACTTTTTAGAACTTTATTTTATTGTTAGAAATATAAAAATCATATTTTGGACGAGAGTGTGGGATCCACATCCAAACGCTTTCTTCAATGTCTAACTTTCATGATGTTAAACAGTAAAACGTTTTCTTCAACATCCTATTCTTAGCATTATGATATTTTGATATTTTTATTCTCGACCAAATCCAGCTCTAGCATCTATCAGTGTCTGACAAAAACTAATCTAATGATAATGTTTCGCTTAACATCAACTGGAAGAGTCTGTTTCGTCACAGAGGATATGGATGTGTGTAAATCGATGAACATTTCTCTTATTACTTTATTCAAATAATTTTTCAGGTGTACTGTTGGAAGAGAAAGAAAAATGTTTATTATCCCAAAGCTTTTGTTCCAAGACTTCCATAAAGCTTAAAATCAATGTTTCTTTAAGTCGTTGAGTCATCGATTGTTTAAATGTCCATACGTGAGATATATAATATCCTACACATCCGACACTTGAACTTTCGTAGCCGTTGACTTCATTGCATGGAGCTATAATGAGATCTGAGCCAACTTTCAATTCGTCTCGCAGATAATCGCTAAATGCACGTTGCTCCCAACTCCAGTGTTGTTTCCATTTATCACAACCGTCAAAGATATAAGAACAGTTTGCTAAGTTTTTCAAAACTTTTTTCGTCAGATTTGTGTTTTGAGCTATTATGAAACCCGTATTTAATGTAATTCTTCCTTTGCTATCCTTATTAGTGTCAACGTTTGGATCAGCTGCCATAAGAAGACTACTGTTCGCTGTGAAATTGTATCGCTCCATAAAAAACTCGATAGAATTATTAGACATTGTTACATAAACGTCCGCATCGAATAAAACAACAATATCGTACTTTTCAATAGCATTATACAGTTCAGTTACTTTTATCCAACTAGTATGATATCCAGGAATAGGTGCAGTTGTTATTCGTCGGTAGTGGTAACCATGCCGAATAGCTAAAAGTAAGAATCATCAATATTGGAGAAGCATTTAAAAACTCATATTAATGATTACCATAAAAAAGATTATTGTAAGCAGCAAGCGAATAAAATTGCATCTTGCTCAAGTCCCTTATATCACTGAATTTCTCCAAGGGTCTCGTGTCCACATTCAAAATGCATATTTTCTTCTTTGGAATTTGAGAATTCTGCTTTTTTCGACTTTCTAACATTGCCAATAATGATAATGTAGTAATATTATATTTTTCCATCATTCCTATGATACGATCAACGATGATTGGGATTTGATGATCTGTATTATTAAATGTATTATTATATAAAAGCCATTGTCTATTAGTTTGAAGCCAATTGTGGGTCGTATTTCTCCTTCCGCCCATGAAAAAGATGATTGCAGCGAGTGCAAATAGGTTTATGAAAAAATAGATATATTTAGTTTTACTACTAATGTTAGACTTGTCATCATTTGTACAGTTCTTCGGAATATTTTTTTGAAGGCAATCTATTGCTGCAAACGAAGTAGTATTGTTCGATGATTTCATAACTATCCAAATAATTCGACAATAAAATCTAAAGATCCAAGTCAAAGATATGTATGGATGATCTTGTGAGAAGTTCATGATTTTGGTGTAGGCGATGGTAGGGTTGTCGATGTGAGTCTGGACATGGGAATGGGGATGTTATATGTGGCATTGATTGTTGGGTTGCTATGGCTAACATTTAGACATTTCTGTTGCCCAGTCACTTTTGCATCCCTATCCACCGCCAAACCCTTTATTTTATGAACCATACAACATTTATGAGAGTTATTGAAACGAACCTTAAATTGCTAAAATGATTGAAAATCTCATAGCAGTTGATCATACTCGAGCGCAATACCACATAAGACTGCGTGAGAAAACACAACGAAACTGAATCATTCTATTCAACTCATCTCACAACATGTTCTAAAAAACATCAAACTCTTGAAAGACGAAAAGAAACGCGGAAACTTGAATTATCTTCTTTCCTTTCGATCACAAAATGCTAAACAACTATCAGCAGAACTGAATCAAGAAGAAGAAAACTAGAATAAAAGAAAAAAGTGAATCGATTATTTTCGAGAGATGATGAAAACTATTGCGATACTATCTGATGAAGAAAAATAAAAGAAAAGTGAACTTTGTTAACGTATTTTCGTTCGCAAAAAGCTGAACAGCGATGAGGACAGCGAATGACAGAAAGAAAAGAAACGTAAATGAATCTATTCAATTTGTTCAACAGATACTAGTCAACTATGAGCACCACTAAATGCAGAATAAGGAAGCAAACTAAACTATGCTATTCGATTTTTCTTATAAGATGCAAGGCAATTATCGGAATAATTAAAGGAAGACAAGAAAGCCAAAGTTAATTTTATGATTTTGTTTCTCTAACGAAATACGCAGTAGTAATCAGGATAAATAAATGCTGAGAAAGAAAAATAAAATAAACTAACTTTCTCAATGTCTCTCTTAAGATGTTGGAAAACTATCGGCACAACTATTTGACGAAAAGAAAAACTGAACTAAATTTTTCGTTTTGTTCCACAAAAAAGCGCAACAACTCTCAAGGTAACTATATAAAGAAAAAGAAAAGTTAACTAAATTAACTTATCCGATTTCGCGCTTTATAATATTAAAATTATTTTATTCTGTTTCTGCGATGAGATGTTGAAGAATTATAAGACTGTTTATGAATCATGTAAATGTGCTTGTCAATAGTTTTTAGTAGTGAGTGGCGGCTAATATTTTGCTCGAATGTGTTCTCATATTCGGAGCGCCAAGAGTGGTGACCGAAGAAGGAAGAAAAATGAAACCCACAGTGATCCAGTTCCTCTCACAGTAGAAGAACTGTCATCAGACTCTCCTTTCTTTCTCCTTTCCCCTGAGTCTACATAACCCTATCCACCTCGCAACAATATTGTCTACTTATTTTTATTCCCCTTTGTGGTAGAGAAAGACACATAGTGTTTCACAGTGAATATGTGTCCAAAGTTGCTCAGTGCCTGTAAAAAAATCGGCAAACTGCCTAGAATGTCCGCATACATTCGGACATTTTTGGAAGGGGATAGCTTCCATCTCTCTGCCTAATCAGTAGCTCTGTACATAATGCAGAAGGGTATGAAAGGATCGCTAATATATCGCGTTTGATCACCGGGAAAAGCGGAGAGGGTAATCCGAGTGTTCGAATATTTAACGCTACTCCATAATCACTTTGAAAACCTTGTTTATCAATTTAGAAAATAAGCCATATTCACCAATCTGATCAGCACGCATATGATTAGGACATGCGCGGTTGTTTGGAGGATCTAAGTGATACGATGTGGTTGCCTTAGATATAAATTAAACTTAATTGCATCTCTCCTTTCTTTCTGATTCTAGAACACTTGATTTAGATAATCAATCTTTCAGGGGTTACTTTGCTCCAAGTTGTAAAAGAATGAAGGCGCTATTATTAATAATGATCGATGTCTTTTTAATTTACCATAACTAATGTTATCCAACAGATACGTAGGATACAATGAGAGTACGGCCGATACACTAGATATCTTGCAAATATTGAGGATACAATTTGATACAATGAAGAAAATACATAGTGTAGACGATAAATACAATGAGACTACCGGCAGATCAGTGGTGATAAAGAACTCTGTCGATTATAAACAGTTTGCAATGCATTTTGTCATTTATTTCGACACTGAAGACATCACTCTATACCGTGTAATGGATTTTAACTCAGAAAAATAACAATATTAATTACGTAGTGCCTAATGATTCTACCTGCTAAAGGTTCACTCATTGTGTGCAAAACAGCATATCTTATGAACAAATTATGCCAGAGATCTGATATTTTAGCTATAGAGGAATCTCATTGAGCACTAACTCTAGTAAAACATTCAGTTCTTTATAAACTTTCTCTCGCAGATCTTCCACAAAATTATGATTTCCATTGAAATCACGACTTTGCCCGAGTTTGATCTCATAAGAAATCGATCCTATAGAAGTCTGACTCGTGTAGTTTTAAAGTAGAGACTGAATGCCATAAAGCTATGCAACAGTTGGCCTGAGATTTTGCAGAGTGGTTTGCAAAGCATTTTTGAAAGGCACTCAGAAGCAAGACTTTTCATATAGAACATAGTCGAGCTCGTTCAGAAATTAAAAAGAAAAGTTCCATTATTGGAAATGAATTCTGTCAATTATACATGAACACATAACCCTTCTCTCTACAAGAATATCTTAATTTGAACAAAATCTGATGTCTACGACCGGGTAGTTTTCCTGGAAGTGAATCCCCATTTTACCCAAATTAGCTCATATATACCAAAAAAGGTTTTCCCTCGACTCAGAAATAAAAGCCAAAAGTTTTGAACATTGCTACTAATAGCTAGAGATCAGTAACACTTAGTTGCAAAGCGGCAGCTCATAACTCGCTCATAAGCAATAGAAATCTTGACTACAAGGTAGAGGGTATATCTGGAACCTACAAAATACCTCTATACTGCTTAACACTCACGAAAGTGATTTCAAGTAGTAGTATATATTCATAAAGCTTCATGAGGGTGTCTCTAGTGTGATTTCAACATGTCAATACGGGAAAACTTTTAGAAGAAGAAATTTTTGACGTTTTCATATCTCTCTTAGGGCTACGTATAGGGAAAGTTCCATTAATATCGGTGGCATCGATTAAGCACGATGGGTCGTCTCTATCGCACAATGCCTCCTAGGACATGAAGAAAAGGACGTAAATCCAAACGGACTCGAAGAGTATGGACATATTTTTTATCGTTTCAGGCCGAAACAATAAACTGCATGGACTCCGTATGTTGCTCTTGCAGTGGCTTTATATGTTTAGCGTGTAGATGAAGGTCTAGTTATTGGAATGCTTGAGGGTTTCGATGTCCGTGTCGACAGTTCTTTGGCTGTCGGTATGGATGTGATTCCAGGCGTATGAATGTGATTTGTTGAATAGGTGAAGAGAAGCACCATATGTCAGACAGATCGACATTCTCGTGCATACTTAAGATCTGCTGCTGTAGATATAATGGATATATACAACAACCTTATTTCCCATTTAGTTCAATGCTGATAATGATAGCAATGTTAAATTAAAAAAAAACAAAATACGAAAATAAAAAATAACGAAGGAATAGCAACGATACAAATAAAGGATGAGGTGCCCATAAAAAAAAAAGAAAAAAAATTCTGCTCGAAATGCAGAAATAAATAAGACAGATTCTTACTCTGACGATCAATTATCTTGAAAAACAATTGTAATCTACGAGAGATTTTTCACTTTATGTATTTCATATTAGTTTAATGAGGCTGAAGTAGATATGAATTCCACACTATAGGATTATTATCGATCGTAAAGAAAAATACGTATAGGTACATGGATTTAAGAAGAAACATGAGGAATTACCTATACTAGGTAACGGGTCAATATAATAGTCCGATCTCTTTTCAAATCTGGAAAAATTTTTACGTGCTTCTTTCTTTCTTGGCTTCGACGAATGACAGAAGGCCAAATTCGTTTAAGATCTGTGAATCAACATTTTCTCTTCTTTTCTTGAAGTCAGCTGAAACTGAAACAACACTAAATCCAACCAGAGAAAGGCACTTACCACCAAAACGTGTTTGAAATATGAAATCTTCAGCAAAATATAATCAAAAAAAATAAAATTTTATGGCGAAAGGGAGCATGAAGAAAGAACGCAAAAAACGAAACGCATCATGTTGATGTAGGAAGCTATTGATTGATTTAATTAAATTTTTTTCTTGCGTTCTACATTGAGAATGTAACGAAACTTATACATCTACTGAAGACCCTGAAATACTTTGTGTAAAAAAAAAAAAGACGAAGCGTTGCTGTGAAAAGTAATTCTTCTTATTTCTCCTCTAAAAATCATGAAAGCAAGAAATCAACATTCTAACGATGGCTTCACCTACACATCACCAATGTTTTTCTTGTAGCTTGTCTCCTTTTCTTTTTTTTTTCTTTTTTTGCAATTCTCTTTGAATTCTTTTAAAGTATACATGCGAGTGCTTAGAGAATCAAAATAAAAGTGTTCAAATGATGAAACGAATAAAAAAAACTGATGTATTTCAAATTCATTGATGAAAATGGATATTTTTCATCGATTTTATTGCATAATTTTGATTAAAAATCAAATTCACTTCATTTGCATAATTAAAATGTTCCTTTTGTGTTTTTTTAACATAACTTTCGTAAAACACATGTAGTTTTTTGATTTTTTGAGTCCATGGATCTTTCCTTTGATTAACCCGTGGATGTGTTGATGATTCACACCTCACACTTATTCTTGGACTGTTTGATCGATTAGCAAAGACGGTGAACAATGTAGAAACTACATATCAGTATTTGTCTTACTAAATCAAGCCAATACTAATGAATCAATACTGACTTATA
Source organism: Rotaria sordida (assembly GCA_905250125.1). Taxonomy (NCBI): domain Eukaryota; kingdom Metazoa; phylum Rotifera; class Eurotatoria; order Philodinida; family Philodinidae; genus Rotaria; species Rotaria sordida. Next base: position 42,929 of record CAJNOL010000944.1, on the reverse strand, counting down.
TATTTTTCAATGTGGAGTATCCGAGTATACTCGGAATTTGACATAGCGGCTCTCCCATAGTCAGGGCCGGTGCTGGAACTAGAAAAGTCAGTTCCGTTTATTTCTACGACACACATTCTACATGATTCAATGCTCTTAACAAATTTCGTTGTCACTAGTGTCTAACATTCTTATTTATGCGTAATAAACTCTGATTTATCGAAAAAGAGACTGAACATTCAATAGAAAAATGAGTAAATTATGAAGTTCGGCGAAGTATCGTTTAAAGACTCGTTTTCAAGCGCTTGTTCGGATATAGAATTTCGTTAGATTTCCTTCCATTTTTGCCCAGCCACATATGAAGCTCCTCTCTTAGAGTCACAAACGTGAAATCTGTGCCTCTTTCAGTCAGCCATGCAAGAAAATTGTCAAATCCTACATATTCCCATCCGAATAATCGATATGTCATACTGGATACATGCGTGATTTGCTCGAAAACTTCTTTCATTTGTTTAGCCGATTGAATATCTACTCCCAAATGCCATACATGTCTAGGCAATATCGAAAGAATACCCTTCAAATGTTCAGAGTATTCGTTCCATTTCCATCCACAACGTATGGCAAGTGAACGAAGATTATGTGCTCGTTCTAGAAGAATACCAACATGAATCACCGTATTGTTATTTGGTCTAAGACCAGTGGTCAGACAGATTGACATATGCTGAAGTCGTGAAACATCAATGAGTGTCGAAAGAAACTCAATTGATCGAAATATTTTTTCTCCATGTAAGATAAGATTAACATCAGCCACTTGATCAAACAACACGACAGTCTTTGAATGATCCTTAAAGAATCAAAAAACAAAATATTGCCTTTTTATATTGTTGAGTACAAAATTCTCTATTATGCCGATCAAACTCTCATGCTGTTTACTGGAAACCTACCTGTTTTAGAATGGATGACATCATTTTTCCCGTCAGATCAACATCAAGTGTACAAATACGATATGTTGAATTGTCTGGCCAATTGGCGACAGTCGAGCAAACCTTTCGGAGTAATTTTTGATATTTAAGGCGAGTTATACAGATGGGAACTGTGTACAAGTCGGTCCTGACTTGCAACGCTGTACTTCGTTCACAGCAGACATACCAGCGATTGTGTTCGAGCCAGAATGATCGTCGGAATGGTTCAATCAATGTTTCAATATTGAGCAGTAAACTTTGCCGCCGATGAACTATGCTGAAATAAAATTCGAATTTTTCAAGATCAGGTAATGAAAGTTGAATAAATTCTTCCCAACGGGAACTATTCGACATGAGATGAAAATCGCAATTATGACTAACGAGCTTTAAATGCACAAGTGAAGGTGTCAATAGCAACAGTGATTCGAGGCTTGTCATATACATGGAACCAATGTTCATTGTGAGAGCAATCAATGATCGATGAATCGTCGATGAAGTTGAGACATTTGCGTTGACATTGTATAAAGCAATGTCTAATGTTTTTAGACGAGGTAATCGATGAAGAATGGTCAGATATTGTTTTTTTGTACATGTCTGAATTTTAAGATGTTGTAATTGGTAGTCAATAGGCCATGGAATCCGGTCAAATACAGATTCTCTGATTGTCAGATTCATTTTACAAAGATTTGGCTGTTGAATAGCATATGTAATCATTTTCACAGGCAATTTGATGTGTCTTCCTCGTGTATCGATAGTGAATGAGATAAGCGAACACAACTTTAATCGACGACTGATCTTCATCAGATCTTCAGCCGTGATCTTAATCAACGTCAAATGACGCAATCGTCTAAAGGCATTAATATTGAACGATGAAAGGAATAATCCGATTTGACCTGGAGTCTTCTCGTCATTGGAGAGTGTTAATGAAACAACATTTTCTGGACGAATTATACGACAGATAATATGAAAATTAGACTTAGAAATCGAACTCAAATCAATGTGACATCGATGATAGGCTTGGACAATACTATGAAATCGTCGACAAACATTTGCAAAGGAAATTAGAATCGTTTCATAATGAAGAAGATCGAAAATATGATAGATTGTTTCGGTAGGTAGTGAGTCAAGTGATGGCTGACGTTTTGCATCCATTTTTACTGTGTAGTTGTATGAAAAAACAACAAATTGTAATCATTACACGTGCTTTTATACTTTGTGCAATGTTGTTCTCCTCCTTACTTGAATCATATTTACCTGCACGTTGCATTACTTCCGACAAATTAGTCATTGGAAATTTTCAAGAGGGATTCTGTTGGATTTCAGCATTCGAACTCTAACAAATCCTTCAAAATTCCCAGACTTGTCAAAAAAAAATATTTAAGACGCTTACCGAGCACTGTTGTACAATATCTTTCGTATTCCAGGTGGGATCATGAAGAGGTGTGGATCCGTGATCAGTGCAAGAAAATTCACACCCACGTCCTTCAATTACTTCTTCTTATCTTATATTTATTTTAGATAAAACTTTGAGTTTTATATGTTGTTGCTGTAGTAATCGGTGAATGTCTCTGCTGTTGGCTTCAATTCATCACAACATGTATTTCAATTTCATTTATCTCTGAATAAAATTTTTCTTTCGACTAACAGCGACCGAAATTACATATGTGTTTAGAGAGATAGTTTTCCAGACGAAAAAAAACACGCCAAGAATGTGAGGAATTGGTAATTGTGAAAGCAAATCGTTTATTCGATTTTATTTCAATAGATAATTGAAGAATTTTGATCAAAATTTTGCAAAGACAAATTAGAGCGAATACTGAAGAAATATGCAGTTTGTTAGAGCAACACTTTATCAATTTAAACGAAAACTAATGCAGATAAGCATACATTATTCATTAAATTTGAATTTAATAGTACGTTTTTTCACCGAGATGGATAGAAATCGAAATTACATTTTTTTTTTGTTTTATAAATTCACACATGAGAAACGATATAGTTAACACTTTTCTATTGACTATGCTTTCATCTATGATTAGAGGTGTAAACCAATTGATCGACCCATCAATACAGATGGTTTAGTGGTCTAGTTGCGTCTTCGTTGTTGTCATAAATAGTTACTGAAAACATCAGTTGCCGCCGCTCATCAATGCATCGGCTTACACGACTCTCACTATTTCCACATTCAGTAATTTATATTATTTTTTCTTATTTTTGACATTTGTTCGAATACATTACTTCCATCACATCAATAAGAAAAGAACATCATCGAATGTGGTAAACAAAAAAAATGATATGATGAGTATGTTTTTTAATTTTTGAAGTACTAAAGAAATTTTCAAAAAGAATTTAAAATCAAATAATATAAAAAAAAAGAAATATTTTGTATCTTCTTTATTTTTTGGCACACAATCCAATCTTAAAATTGTCTTATATTTATCAATAATTGATTGAAGTAGTGAATTGACCTTAGGTCCTTGAAACTTTAATTCGCATTATAGTCTTTTTAAAAATGTTAATGCATCAGGAATTATAAATCTATATCCTATCGACTATTTTTAATAATTTGAATATCAGTATTTTTTTTTACAAAAGAAAAGCATTTTTCAAATTAAATACTGATCAATTTTTTAAAGAAAAACCTAGTACGATGAAGTAAAATGAATGTTATTAGATAATTTTATTTATCTTGCTTTAGTATTTAAAATATTTCTTGTTACTATTATGATAGCAAAAGAAGTAATATTGAAACGTACAACAAATTTAATATCAATTCATGCAAATAATAAAAGTTAATATTATATCTTTTGATTATTTATTATACTTAGTTATCAAGTATTTTTGCTTTTCTTCATAAATTCGAAGACCATTTTTCTCTCTTCTAGAAATCGAATGTGAAGTTTTGAAAATCACCGAAGATAATTCTCAAATTAAAATCGGCATTCTTTTGGAAGTTTCGTGTATTTGTCATACGAGAGAGCCTTTTCAGGTAATAAAAAGTTTTTGATCTCAAATTTTGTCTACAACTAAGGAATGTATATACCAGAAAAAAAACCTAGGAGGAATATGGGCGCAAATTACGATTTGATTGAGATATGGAATTTTCGTGAAACGCTTCATTCTTTTTTTTTAGTAAAGTAAAAGCTTCGAATTTTGATCTGAAATTATTCATGTCAATGTATCAATAAGATCAGTTTGCTTATAAAGTTTCAGTATCTTTTACGGATATTGTGTTATGCATGAAGATTTTGGATCGTTCATATCTCTGAGATAATATCTTCAACAATTCTGACACCTAATACGGTAAGCTAGTTTGATTGAGATGTTGATATAAATTAAGTTTCAGGTCAAAATTCAAAATTTCGATTTTACCAGAAAGGTGGAGTACAGCAGACAAATTATAGTAACAAAAATTGATATCTTACGAGATTTACGTTCATGTCCTTTGATTTTTTTTCTAGTCTCTACATTTCCTGCTTGTGAAGAAATCAAAAGTTTTTTATCATTCGAAAAGATTCCCTAGTTAGTAGAGATGTGCAGAACACATTGCGTATTTTTCTATTAGAAAGATTTTATTAGCTTTATCATCTTTCGAATGTCAATATAATGTGAAAAACAAAATTTTATTTATATTAAAAATCATTCACTGTAGTTTTTGATGCTGATTTCAAATATGAAGTTTGTAGAGAAGGTCCTGGAACACTCCAGCTGATTTGCACTAACGTTATATGAGTGTTATGTGAATGGAGGAGCATTCTATGAAATTTTTATTCAATTTTAAGTTGTCGAAAAATTCTACAAGCCTATTTCTGTAAAAGCATTCGATGTTAAAGAAAAATGATTTTTTATTTCGAATCCCAAAGGGATATTTTCTCCTTATGTTTTTAATTAATTCAAAGTAAAACGAGTTCCTAATACTTGCTAGCGGCGTTTTTCGACTAATGCTAAGAAGAGGAATAAAGGCTTATATATCATTAACCCTTTCATTACCGACATTTTCTTGCGTTCTGCACGTACACGAAGAAAAATAGCTGAACCTCTCTCTCTTGCATTCTGTCGTCACAATCAGTTGTGTTCGAAATCCAGTGTCAGTGTTGCTAGCCAATATCATTTAAGTCCTCTTCTTTTTCTTGAAACATACCATATGATATTCGTCGTCTAAGAGGACGACAGAACGAAAAATATTTCTTTTCGTTCTGTATCACATCTACGAGATGTGATACGGTAACGAAAGGGTTAAATAATTCTTAGGTCAGAGTATGTGTAGTCCTATTTAACCCTTTGAGGACGGATGGCTCATTTTTGGACCACCTATTTTTCAGTAAAGAAAAAAGTGTTTATTTCACATTAAACTATTAAATATGTAAGGTCATTAAGATCATAAACGACTACATTTGTCATCTCATACTTTTTTTTTCTTTCTTTTCTTCTCTCATATAAATTCTTTTCAAATATCTCTTGTTCTTGCTACTGAGTCTTCATATGGATGGACACCAAATACGTTTTTTTGGCTTAATCAGCTTTCACATGGAGTTGACCAACTCAGTCAAAGAATATCGTGCTACAATCTCGATCGTAAGTTTAAAAGGAACTGGTTGCGAATGTTTATTTATTTTCTAAATGCATCTATTTTCAACTCATTCATTTGTTATAATCAGTTAGCTCAAGACAAGTTAACATACTTGAACTACATGGTTTCAGTGGCGAAGTCTCTCTGCTTCGATAGTGAACGAATAAGTCGTGAAAGACTTCCTTCTGAAAAGAAGTCTAAACTAGCATCATCAAAAACTGTCCTTAATTTTGACAATGAAATGCATTTGCCTGTGAAAGAAAAAAGAAGAAGACGGATTTTTATGTAGCTATTTTGAGATAAAATAAAACAAAACAGTTGAAAAATGATTTTTTTCTATTAAAAAAAATTTCGTCCTCAAAGGATTAAATCATCAGAAAATACATCTGGAATTTTCTACCTAATGTCCACAGTGCACGGCGTAGGTTATGGAAAAAACTTACCCTGCATATTTCTACTCGTTAAACGATTCGTGAGGAAAGGTTTCAAAGAATTTTTCATACATAGATTTTGACTTTCTTTGTTAGAAAAAAATTGTATTCGAACGTCATCTTTTTCTCAAATATGGATTGGATAATTGATAATAGTCCAATAGAAAATCATTATTATTCTTTCGTATGTCTTTGTTTAATTCTGAAATTATGTCTATATATTCACTGACGTATTCTTGTTTTTTTTTTGTTCTAGAAAAAAAAGAAAAGACAATGTCTTATCCATTTCTTGAAATACTTTTTCATACGTATCAATCAGAAATTGAAAATAAAGATGATGCACTTATTATCTTTACTCATTGGTGTTTAATTTCACATGGTTTTCAACGATTAAATGGAAATCAGGTTTTTTTTTTTTTGATCTTCAAAAAACAAAAAGAAATATTTATTTTCTATATTGTTTTTTTTTTCAAGAAAACTGAATTATTACCAAATGATTGGAAACAACGACCTGATAATTCAATTACAATGGAATATACAAAAAATGATATTGGTTATAATTTAAAATTATTTGATGTTGAAGGTGTTTTCTTTGCTCATTTATTCGTAAGTAAATTATAAGATTAAAAAAAAATGAAAATTATCGTTTTTATTACCTAGCGTAATAAACAAGGTCGTCATGTTGAAATAAATTTTAGTGTAAATGATCATGTACATGAAAATTATAAAGAATTTCAATCGTATGATATACATTAAAATCATTCTTTTTTTTTTCTATCTCTCTCTTTCGATTATTAGTGCTTATAAAAATTTAAATGATTTAAAAAAAGAATTTCATGAAAAAATTGAATCATTAACTAATGGAGGTTCTGATATAAATGTTACCAATGATAATACATCATCTAATAATACTCGAACAAATACTTCAACTAATCAACAACAAACTGGTGTTCGTCGTCCAATACCCGATGATCCTCTAATTGATCCATTAGCTGCTGGACGACGACCACATCCATATGCTGGTGGTTGGTAAGTATTATAATCAAGCAATTAATCAAATCGATATATTCTTGTAAATTACTAGGGGACAAATTCCTGGTGGTTTTGGTCCAGGTGCTGGTGGATATGGTACTTCAGATCTTGATCCATTTGGACGTAATACACGTGGTGGAGGTTTGTTTCTATGATTAATTATTATTTCACAAAATAATAAAATATATTTTAGGTATGAATATGGATCCATCTATGTTTCAGCCAGCAATGCGGTAAGAATGTTTAAATATTTTGAATAATTGATGTTTTTTTTTTTTGTTTTTTAGACCACCAATGGCTCGATTTCAACCGCCAGGTCCTCAACGTGGTCCATATGGTGTTGAGTAAGTTTTGTTTTTCTTTTAATATTATTTCTATATTTTAATTTAATTTAGTCCATTTCAAGAACCAAATCCTGATCATTTACCAATGCCTGGTTCTCATTTAGATGACATGTACAATTAAATCTATGTTCTTTTTTTTTTGTTTTAAGCATATGTTTATTTTCTTTTGTTTTCATCATAAAACAAGCCTAGAACTCAGAGAAGAGTATATAATTATTTAAAATATGATTTTAGATTATAAATAAAAATGCCAGAAGAATTCAAATGTAACACTTATAGAATGTTTAGTAATGAGTTTCTACGAGAAGAAAAGGACTCAGTACTGAAGATCAATAACTTCAAACTTATAGTTTCTTATTTTGTGAAACATGACCTAAAAGGAGTGTTGAAGCAAAAATTTGGATCTACAGATTTGTATATCAATAATGTCTTGTTCTAATATATGAACTACTTTCTTATTTCTTGTGTTTCATATTTTAATCCTGCATGAATTTCCCTACCAGCTGTTTTTTTATTTTTTTCAGATAAAGATTTTTGATGGCATCGAATACTAAACTTCGTGTAACAGTTACACTTCAACCATCAGGAAAATCAAGTGTAATAATTATTCAAACATTTGAAGATCTTCTTCGTCAATGTTCATCAAAATTTCGTGTTAAAGTACGTCGTATTTTTTTAGCAACAACAGGAGAAGAATTATTAACAGATTTATCACGAATTTCAAATGATACTAAATTAATTGTAACATGTGGTGATACATATACAATAGCAAATACATCATCATCAACAAAAACAACAGATTCAATAATCGATTCATCATCAGTTTCTATTCAAATTATTGCAAATAGAACATTAATTGAACAAGCAGCTATTGATCAATTGAAAAATGTGGCTCGATTATATGCAAAAGTGAAACATATTTGGGGTATAAGAATGATAGTATATCAAAGTTTTCTTTATATAGAGAAAAGTTAAAGTAAAAAGGATTTTTCAACATAGTTATTAATCGATTCCACTAGTTCATGTAGTAAGATAGTTAGTGATTCTATAAATTCTATTGATGGAATACCGATGAATTTTTATAAAGCACGCTCGGACGCTTATTACGAATTATTTTCGGGAAAGTTTTAACATCTTTCATAAAGTAACGTCACAATGTCTTATTTATAAACGAATGAAATATATCAGTCACAAAATGCATGTCTTGTTTTTGTATTTTGTTTGACATGTGTTCACTACGAAAGATCCGATAGTCAGATGCTTTTGAGAAAGCTATCGAATCGAAGAGATGAGGAGTCAAAAATAAGTGATTAGTCTCAGTCACACTTATTTTCAGTTTTAAGGAGTAAAATATAAAAGATTAATTTAGTTTTAAATATGATTGAGATTTCTAGATTACTAGTTTTCTTATATAGAACGATCAATTTTCTATACAACTAATTTTAATAGCATAGTAATCTATTTTTAAATTTTGAAAACTATGAAGGTATGCCTGATTTACATGTTGGTCAATCTACACCTATTGGTTGTGTTGTTGCTACTGAATCAACTATTGTTTATCCTGAATTAATTGGTTCTGATATTGGTTGTGGTATGAGTTTTATTCGAACATCATTACGTCTTATATCTGAAAATGATGAAAGAAAATTAACTAAATGGACAAAACAATTACAAGATTTAGATGATTATTTATCAAATGAAATAATTCAAGAATTTCTACAATCAAATCTTGAATGGCCAACAATAGTTGATAAAATTACTAATAATCATATTGAAAATGAACAATTAGGTACAATTGGTGCTGGTAATCATTTTGTTGAATTACAACGTATTGAAGAACTCTATGATAATAAATATAATGATCTATCAACAGACTATCTTTATTTACTTGTTCATTCTGGTAGTCGAAGTTTAGGTGAAAGATTTTTACGTGAATATGGAAAAAGTAATGATGAAACACGGGGACTTGAAAAAGGTACTGAGGCTTATGAAATTTATATGCGTAAACATGATGAAGCATGTACATGGGCTAAACGTAATCGAGCTTTAATAGCTCAACGTTTTCTTACTTGTCTTGGTGATACAAATTCACCACAATGTCTTATTGATATTTGGCATAATAATGTTATCTTAAAAGAATTATCATCCGAACAATATCAAGTACATCTTCATCGTAAAGGTGCAGCACCATCCGATAAAGGTCGTATTATTATTCCAGGTAGTCGTGGTACACATTCCTATCTTGTTGAATCAATTGATGAAAATCAAGAATTATCTGGATATTCATTAGCACATGGTGCTGGTCGTGCTATGTCACGTTCAAAAGCTCGACAATATTTTAGTGAAAAATATCCAAATATAGATAGATTAAAAATAACAGAAAATTTAGAATCACATGTTGTATGTGATGATAAACAATTACTTTATGAAGAACATCCACAAGCATATAAAACAATTGATGCAGTAATTGATGATCTTGTTGATGCAAAACTAATAAAAGTTATAGCAAAAATGAGACCATTAATTACATATAAAACAAGATTAACACATAAAGAATGAATATAAAATCATAAATATTTAATTTTCCTTTTTTTATTTTAGATAAAATTAATTCTTTTTTTTTTTTTAAATTTGTCAAATATTTACTATGACTGATAGTAAGTAAAATTTAAAAAAAAACATTTTTGTTTGATAAAAATAATTTTTATTTTATTTTAGCTGATGATGTTTTAAATGAAGAACGTCAAATAAATGATGATTATAAAATATGGAAAAAAAATTCAGCTTTTCTCTATGATTTAATTATGACACATGCTCTTGAATGGCCTTCACTTACTGTTCAATGGTTACCTCATGTAACAAAGTAAGTTTAACCTTTCGAAATTATTAATAGTGGAAGTTCTTCAAATGAGCTATGAATATTCTATGAAAAGTTTGTAGTATTTAAAAAGTACCGTGATAGTTAAGCTACAAGTATGAACTTTTTTTCAAGGTATGCATACCTCATTTGGATCTATTCAAAAGCGATTTATTAATTGCAGGACTTCTCTCGTAAGATAAATACCAATTTACAAAGAATTAACATTGGATTTGATCAGTTTCATCAATGAAAGAAATATTTGCTGTCTATGATTTTTCTCTTATCTTCATGCAAGAAATAAGAAAATAGTTCAAGAAAAAGAAAACGATAATGTCTGTCATACATGGATAAAATTCTCCGAATCATATGTGAGATAATAGGACAGATACAAACACAATCCATCAAAGGATAGATCAATCATTCATTCACAGAAATACAACCTGTCGCGATCGATGATTCTGAACAAATTGTGGAACAAAAAAATAATGATACTAAATCGTCTAAACAGAACTTTTATATCTATCGATGGATGTTAGTCTAAGACGTATCGAAATACACTTATTTGAATCTATCAGGATTCTTTAATACTTAATCCATTGAATACCATGACTCGATCGTGATGAATAGAGATTTCGAACTTATGTGTGGGACTAAGTTTTTTTGATCTCGCTCTGCAGAAACTTTTTCAATACTCATTTTTTTGTTTTATTAGTTTAGCTAACAACTAGCACTTTTTTGGGTCATCTCTCTTGATTAATATAATTTGCTTGCAACTATAGAATATTTAACTATAATCTTAAGTTCTTACCATAAAATGGTAATAGCTTCTGATTCCAGATATATGAAGACTTTTTCTATTTACCGACATATATCTTCCATCTACAATATGAAGTTGAAGTGTTAACTCTCTAAAATACAGTTAATTTATAATCGAGCATCATTTTTGCAGTTTAAACTCGCCTTTTAAAAAACTTCAAAACACATGCAAAATGAATATTCACTATTGAAACATACAAATGGTAGAAAACAAATATTCATAGATTGTAAGCAAAATGATGAACATGTTTGAGATCATTAAAGCGTATAGAATTCCGTGTGCCGGTACATAAAGCATAAACTAAAATTAATGTTTTTGTCGTCAACGATATATAATAAAATCAATTTATTTTAGACCTGATGATAGTAAAGATTATACAGTTCATCGTCTTATTCTTGGTACACATACATCGGATGAACAAAATCATTTAGTAGTTGCATGTGTACAAATTCCAAAAGATGGTACAATAAATGATTCGACTCAATATGAATCAGAACGAGGAGGTATGATTTCTTTTTATTTAATTTTAATAAAATATTATATAAAATTTTCTTAATAGAATTTGGTGGTTTTGGTTTATTTAATGCTAAAATTGAAATTGAATTAAAAATAAATCATGATGGTGAAGTTAATCGTGCTCGTTATATGCCACAAAATCCATCACTTATTGCAACAAAATCTCCATCATCTGAAGTATTAATATTTAATTATACAAAATTATCAAATCTACCAAAAGAACAATTAATGACTCAAAGTGCTGAATCTTGTCCTGAATTACGTCTTCGTGGACATACAAAAGAAGGTTATGGTCTATCATGGAATCCAAATACTAGTGGACATATTTTATCAGCATCAGATGATCATACAATATGTTTATGGAATATTGATAAAACACCAACAGAAGGAAAATTTGTTGATCCATTAGCAATTTTTTCTGGACATCAAGCTGTTGTTGAAGATGTTGCTTGGCATTTATTTCATGAAACACTTTTTGGTTCAGTTGGTGATGATTGTAAATTAATGATGTAATTCATTTACTTATTAATTGATTATCTCCTTGTTTTTTTTTGTTTTCGTAAAATACGATCGAAAATGAGTGTTAAAGGAAAAAAGAATTTTTTTGAGCGAAAAATACTTGAAGAGAAAATGATGTTAATAGAACTTGGATAGACGAATATTTTGACAAAGTTTGCGAAACTCAAAAGCTCATTGCCTACGTGATCTGAGAGTGACCACAGCTTTTTATTGAAAAATTCAGTAAAATGTTGATATCTCAAGAATGAAGGCCTGAAAAACCGAGCCATTCTAGCCTTTTCTATTATTCATCAAATCGAACGTCGTCTCGATAGAAAAACGGTTTGATATCTGGAGAGGTTCCCTTGTGACCTAGCTCTAGAATTGATGAAAAGTTTACTTTCGTTTTTCCACCTAATATCCGTTTCAATGTACATTGTAGTTCCCCGACAGACTGTATATGAATAGTGTCTCGTTCTAATGCACGAACTACTGACTGTGATTAGCAACTATATCATGTTTCACATTTTAATCCTACAAGGATTGTGCTAACAGATTTTATTTTATTTAGTTGGGATACTCGTTCATCAAATTATACAAAACCATCTCATGTTGTTGATGCACATAATGCCGAAGTCAATTGTTTATCATTTAATCCATTTTCGGAATATATTCTTGCAACTGGTTCAGCTGATAAAGTTTGTTTGATGTTTTTTGTTTTTTTGTTTTGTTTAATACAAAAAAATTATTTAGACGGTTGCACTTTGGGATCTTCGAAATCTTAAATTAAAATTACATACATTTGAATCTCATAAAGATGAAATATTTCAAGTACAATGGTCACATCATAATGAAACAATTCTTGCTTCAAGTGGTACTGATAGACGTTTACATGTTTGGGATTTAAGGTAAAATTTTTTTTTTCTTATGGATTTTATTTTTATTTTTTTACTGTTTTTGATTTTCAAGTAAAATTGGTGAAGAACAAACTAGTGATGATGCTGAAGATGGTCCACCGGAATTATTGGTAAGAAGAAAAAAAAAAGATTAATCGAAAGAAGAAAAATTATTTGTTTGATTTCGTCTTTTTTTTAAGTTCATTCATGGTGGACATACAGCAAAGATTTCGGATTTTTCATGGAATCCAAATGAACCATGGGTTATTTGTTCAGTATCAGAAGATAATATTATGCAAGTTTGGCAAATGGTAACAGAAAAAAAGAATAACTTTCTTTTTTTAAATATATTTATTTTGAAATTTAGGCTGAAAATATCTATACAGAAGATGAAACTGAAGCAAATTCTGTTGACCTTGAATAAATATTCTTATCTGTTTTTTGTTGTCTCCTTGTTTACGTATATATATCTTGTATAGTTTAATATTTCTGTTAGAACTTCAGACGATGAATGTTGAAAAACAAATAAATAGATAAAATTTGATGATCAAATCAAATCAAATGTTAAAATTTAATTTAATTGATCTTATACTATAGATATCAGTGTTTAATAGAATGTGTAGGAGCGGTGCTCCTGTAGTTTGAAGTTATCCCTCTGGATAAAAAATTAATAGATATTCCTGATATATTATCGTCTAATGTTGCACAGTAGGTAACCATGATAATAAACATTATTTTAGTTATGTCTACGATATACATCAGTAGATATTTTTATTCGTAATTTGAACTATAGCTATCGGAAAAAAAAAGTTTTTTTTATCATGTTCAACTGCCATGTAAAGTTCGACGAATTGATTTTGAATGTCATCTTAGATGTATATGTAAATATTGTCTGTTTTGTAAGATCAAAGATTTGAGATGAGTAAAAACCTTTCTTTTTTTTTTCTAGATGACAATGAATTAGATGTGGAAAAATAAACAGTGAATGGTTGAGCTCAATCAGATTAAAACTCTCTGTAACGTTTGAAAATTATTAGACAAGTTATTCTTCAAAACTTTATCACACTCTTAAATTAAGTTTTCATGAAAAATATTTTTTTTTTGCATGCGACTTGATGAGTTGATTTTAAATGTCATCTTGATTTTCTGGCAATGCTTCATCATGCTCGAAAAATCAATGATTTCATCGTAGAAATCTAAACTTTTGAGAGGCACCTAACTCAGTCTATGTTTACTGATGCAACATTGTGCTATAGCTGACGATAAATCATATATAGAAGTATAATTGGTAATCATAGATGTATTCATTCTAATATTTGAAGCATACACTTTCATAGACGTCCACCTGATTGCCGAAAAATCACTGTGAGAAACCTTTACTCTATATATACAGAGAAAAAATCTTTTGTAAAAAGGCGAATACATCAAATATCATTGAATGCTGCTTTCGATATTGATTCCAAATATGAAGTTAGTCTTCAATAAAAGTGTAACTATGTGTGTGTGGGAGTGCTTATGGATGTGGATGTGGAGCTTCTCTTCACACTCACACTCCATACTCGTGCTTAACATGCACACCCACACACTCCAGCATGCTCTTGCATGTTCAGATCGATCATATTCTCTACTGTTCGACTAACAACTCGAACACAGTCGGTAGTGGTAGGTTCAAGAAAACGATCGTCAAAAAAACATCTCTTTGTCAATTTTCATCGATATAAGCAAATAAAAATTGACTTGCATATTGTTTTGCTCGAATAACCACATTGTAGATAAAACAAGTTAAAGAAACCAGTCTATGCTATATCGTATCATAAGACAAGGTACACTTATTCGACTGATTGGTAAATGGATCTGTGATGATCGTGAAATGCCTTTGATCATTTTGAGCTATGATAGCTAAATATTCGTTCATGACCAAAAGTGGTTCATATGCATCGTATTCATTCAAATTAATTGGTGAAAGGATAAATTGAGCACAAATGTATCTGTTCAGAACGAACGATGAAATAAGAATGGTACAATATAAGAGATCCATTCTTTTCTCGTTTTTCCACATACTCTAATTGTATTTGTCTGTTGACACACACATACGATAGCAATAGAAATTTAGTCACTTTTTATGCAATATGCCAGTGAAATATTTAATACATGTGTACATATCAATACCTATTCGATTAGCTTCTTCAAATATTTCTGACAAGCATACACATCGATTTATAACGTGCATAAGATTGTATGCGTTCTTACCAGCATTGTCAAATATGGATGAATGAAATATTGAAAACTTTCGTTTATTTTCTAGCTGAAATAAACACTAGTAATGGGCTTCAAAGAAGAATGATAATTGGCCTATTGTACGATTAGCAGTAAGTTAATTTGTGAATTTGACAAAACAAATCAGTTTATTACAGTCTGTGAATAACAAGTGAAAAATCAAGAAAACCAGGTGAAATCAGGATCGATCAGGACGCTTTTAAAAAAATATCAGGAAAGTAGTGCAGTTGCGACCCTTACTAAAGATATAATCCAAGGCAGATCGTCATGCGTACATAACGCGGTGCGCGTTACGTGTCAGAAGCTTTGTGATACGTGATGACATGTGAACGAATGTGTGACCTGATTGATGCGCGTACGTACACCTTGTCACACATCCGTCCACACGTCATCATGTGTTACAAAACGTCTGGCATGTAATGCGTACTGATACGCACCGTGTTACGTACGCATGATGATCAGTCTTGGGAATAAATTAACTTTATGATTATTTTCGCTAAATTATCTTTGTATTATTATATACAGTAATAGAATTTACAGATTATCCTCTTAATTACAAACCAGTCGCCATGTTATTCGTCTCGAATGTCAGTTGGTCCGTTTCGTTTTGTGTTACATTTGAAGGCATAGAAGAAATATCCCACTGTATCGTATAGCGTTTTGCAATATCTCGTTGTCGATATAATACATCACGTATGCGATCGTATTGATTAGGCGATAGTAGATCGTGTATTTCGGTCAACCAACTATCAAACTGTTCATTGGTAATTGCTGCAAAACGATTCAATGTTTTTTTCATTAAAATACGATCAGTTACTGACAGTTTACTGAGATATTGTTCGAATTGTTTTGCTTTTTCTATCGGATCATACTTAACCACTGCCAGATGAGGACTATGGAGTTTGCAAGCCACAATGCTGATGATATTTAATTTACCCATACCAAAGCAAGAAGCATGATCGATTAGATGCATCTTTAATTTTATGGTATCATCATCAATAGAAGCATTCTTCGGCATTGTAATTAAAATATTTCGTGGATTACGATCTACATTCTGTATTATATGATCGAGTAGATCCATAGATCCGATTGTTGGATCAGTCAATAATATTTTTCTTCTTTGCTTTGGTAGTTCCATGAATGTAATAGTTTTTTCATTTTCATTAGCAACCTCACTATGTAAAGTTACCAGATCATTTTTATACATTGAAATTTGTACTTCATTAACAGATAAACCAAGTGCTGTTCCGAAAATGTAGGCTAACCATTCATTGGCAGCACATAATGGATGATCTTGCATTTTGACTAAAATTCGTTGCCCTTGAGGATCACGCATCCATATGGATTCATTACTGAAACCCTTATCAGGATTCTCGCCTTCTATTGTCCAATCTGATGTAATTTCGGTAAATGCTGGCTTAAGTGAATTATTGGTGGTTTGTTGTTTCATTTCCATTTGTTTTTGTCGGTCTATTTCTTTCTTCACAGCTTGCAGAACATCATCACTAACATGTTTTCCTCGTGCAAACACATCGACCGCTTGTAATGTGCCATTAACAATTATTTTAAAGGGACCTTGAAGCCAGTGAACAATGGTATTGGAGAGACGTATCTTTCGATCAATTTTTGGTGCTGTACTATCACCGATGACTGCCATCGTTTCGTTATCTTTTAAATCCATTTCGTTCTCTACTTCAGTTGAACCAAGTTCACTTTCATTTAGATCTAACATCGATGGACTTATAAATTTGAGAAGTAAATGAGACAGTACTGTATGATCATCTTCTTGCTGTCTTAAGCTATTTCTTGAATTAGTAGAAATAGAGCGTAAATGACTTGTATCTTTCTGTGATGGCGATGATTCGATTATTTCTAATGCATTGTCCGATTGACCGTTTGTATTGTAAATTTGTAATTGTTCTTGTGATCCTCTTCTTGTAATATAATTATTGATTTCGTCTAGTTTTAAATTTAGTTGTTCGATTTCTTTTCTTAAGTTTTCAATATGGTTCTCAAGATAACCATTCTGATCAGACTCCGATCCATTTGTCTTTGTAATCAATTGTTTTTTTAAATTTTGTTTATCTTCATTAATTAGATCTTCTAGTTGTTGGTGTATTATATTTGCTTTTTCTTCGATTTCGTTTGATTTCATTTGATATTCATAAATTTGTTCTATTAAATCCAATTGAACATTCGTTGGTAATTTTGATTTTAATAATTTCAACTTTTTGTTCAATAAATTATGAACATATAGCATATGTTCAAAATCTTCTTGAAATTTTCTTTGATGTTCCAAATAATGATCCATACAGTATAATAGTCCACATCCTTGACAGTAGTTCATAGTTTCTGCTTTACATTGAACATCATATTTACAATATTTATTTGATAGTTCAGTAACTGGCTTTGAAGAGCTCATTCTTTGAAGAATTCAAATAAACTGTAGTGAAATCTAAGATTAACAAAAGTAGAAGACAAATACACTTCATTAGAATTTCATGTCAATAAAATTTTCATATTCAAGTCATTACAATGAAAGTCAAAAATTGTTTTAAAAAAAAAATTAATAGTTGTAAAAACTGATCACTACTTGTGAAATTCCAATTCCATCAGAATTCACTTCTCTCAACTAGTCTACTCCATATTTTTTCTTTTTTATCATAAATTATTCTAGAAATTTGTCCTGATAGTTATTGAGAAAGAATGCTGAAAAAACTAAAACAAAACCAGGACAAAATGTTCAAAACAATCTTCAAAGGAGTTGTTGAAAGAAGTAAAACAAATCCTCTTCTGATTTCCTTCTGCTAATTTTTCATCAAGATTTTATTATTGATTTCAATAAGGAAATGCTATTTTGTCCGAAATCTTCAAATTAACATCCACACTGCTTTCTAAAAATTATTTTACAAAGAATAAAATTCTTATTCATTCAGGAAGCTATATCAAAATTAGCTTACTTTTTTTCAAATCATAGAGAAATATTCTCACTTTATTCCATTCTAGACAAAACAAAATGCCTGTTAATTTAAATTGGTGATGTACGTGCATAATTTTTTGGGATTTCAGAAAAAAAAGGTAACATTTTCTTATTGAAGTCAATGATAGAAACTTAATCTAGTATCCCTTATGACTTTGCCACCGACAAAGATTCAGTCCGTATGACTGAAACATTTGTATATTTTCCTGTGTGTAGAAAATAACAAAAAAATGGGTGGCTAATCTCTGATTGTCCCGATATATGATCATTTTATCCTTTAGAGCTACAACCCAGGTCGATCTTAGTGTTTCTTTGATTTTCATCTATATTTATTGCAATAGTTTGTTTTTCTTGATACAAACACTCACACTCACCATTCAATATAAAATTCTGTAAAACTTTCTGAGCAAAACAAGTATAAAACAGTAAGAATACAAGTAGTGTATGGTGAAAAAGTAATGGCACAAATGTCGACCACTGTTTCTCTTCGACAGAAGAGTGCTGGAATAAAAATTTTTTAACCAAAAGATAGCTTTTTTTTTCTCTTCCGAGTCATATATAACTAATTTTTATCACACATCTATAAACGAGACGACACAACAGGAAAGAGAAGGACTCTTAAAATACATCCACACTTTTTCTATAATATGACAGCAGAAAATGTCGATTCTTTTATCTCTTCGATAAATATATTATAGAAGGAATACTTTATTATCAAATGACAGGAAATTTTTTCCTGTTTTAAACTATATAAGATTTATATTTGTCACATATTTGTAAATAAAGGAAGATACACTGTCATAATAAATTTGCAATTTTTTTATATAGATTCGTCAAAAAGATCTGGTAGAACCACAGTTAATTCGATTTTTGCAGACTCGTTATAAAGATCTTGTTTGGTTTTTATGAAATTATCAAAACGACCTTGTAAAACTATAGATAATTACAATTACCTGTTATTTCACAAAAGAATTTTGACGAGTCTATAGAAAAATCGCAAATTCATTGCGTAAGCATTTCTACTTTTACTTAACCCATTTTATTTACAAACGTGTGACAAATATAAATCTTATATAGTTTAAAAGAGGAAAAAATTTTCTGTCATTTGATAATAAAGTATTCCTTCTATAATGTATTTATCGAAGAGATAAAAGAATCGACATTTTCTGCTGTCATATTATGAAAAAATTGCGGACATTTTTTAAGAGTGCTTCTCTTTCCTGTTGTGTCGTCTCGTTTATAGACGTGTGATAAAAATTATTTATATATGACTCGAAAGAGGAAAAAAAAAACTATCTTTTGGTAAAAAAAATTTTATTCCACCGCTCTTCTATCGAAGAGAAATAGTGATCGACATTTGTGCCATTACTTTTGCATCATACGTTAGAAAAATAAACTGATAAAACAATGTATAACGAGATGGATATCTTGCTTACGAAAGGTAAGATGCTTCTTATCTTAACTCAAATAGGAACATGAAAAAATTCTAATCAAACCTTGAATAACGATATTACTTATAATAAATGTCTTATTTGTATCATGCACTATTGAAAATTTTTAACAGTCATTCTCTATTCTTCAATTCAAACTTAAAAATACATCATGCGTTTGATGAAATGCGTAAGAAAAAAAATGCACTCATTGCTCTGAAGAAAAAAAAAGAACGTCCTTGACTTGTTTACTACATAAATACAGTCTTGTCACGTGCGAGAAGAATGATTAATCCCGTCATATTATACCAGAAAAACTACAATTATCATAATCAGTATTAAATAATAAAAAAATGCAAAAATTATCGAGGTTTATAATATAATTCAAAAGTCTCCAATAAATCACGATGAACGGTCAGGTTTTACTTTTTTGCGTTGCAAACGACAATCGTCACATGTATCGCAATTTTGTCGACATGCATAGAAAGAGAGAATAAAAACTACAGGTAACGTTAATGGGATTCTCATTCATTCAATTTCAGACGAAAAAAGAAGTGAGAATAACGATCAAGAACGTTCAATTCGATATAATCTTTCATCTCAGTATCACATGTCATTTAATGAATTGAATCGAATGAAACAATCGAATATGAATTAAAAATAGATAGAAAAGAAATACGATAAGTCTCTAACAGACTTGCCTTGAAACTTGATAAAAAGTGAATACTAATGATATAAATAGAAAATTGAGTGAGAAGTCAATTGTAACTTAGACACTGAAGTTAAATACTTGATAAACCTCTGTTATAAATATAATCACACACACACATTACTAATATTTTAGTTTGAGTCATGATTAGTTACTTAAAATGAACACTTAAGCTCCTGCAATTTTTAAATTTTAATATGAGTTTATCATCCTATAGATTTAATTGTTTGACAGCAGGTGGTTGCTTTATTATATAGCGTGCTTACTGTGATCGAGTGAAATGGTGTATTTATAAATAGGGTCTGTTTCAGTAAAAAATACTACACAGTTGATCTTGTCTACATTCGTTAGTATAAATATTCAAATGTAGCTCCAACGATTATTTTTTACAAAAGAAGGAACTTCGGAAAGTCGTAAGACGCCTTTATATAAGACAATTCTGGTACTTTGAATAATATGTGATAACTATATTTCGATCGAAAATTCTCCTGTAAATCTAACTCACGACTCGGGTATGAAAACTATATTTGATTATGGAGGTGTATCTATTGATAGCTATGCAATCCGACTGTTTTCCTTCTACAAAAGTTATGATCTTCCGATTAAATAAACAATCTCCAAATCATTACACCAATGCTACTGTGACGTTAATTTTTTTCAGTTAACAGAATAGCTCTCGCTTGGATGAAATGAATGAACTAACTTGACTAATTGGTGTATTGCTGCATGATATTTGATCAGTAGTGATTTAGTTTTAAATATATCAATGGCATAGTGAATTTCGAAGCAACTCAGATTGAGACAGAACAACCTTGAACTATTTTTATCATGATGAATAACTTTCTCATCGACTATTTAATTGAAATGCTCTTTGTTTTCTTTTTCTTCGTTCTTTTCTCTCAGATTTACAATTACTTTAATTTCATATGTCTTTTTTTTTCTTTTCATTTTCCAACTATATACGAGTTATTGAATAGTTAAGATCTTTCGTAAATAGCAATTCCTTCTTTTTTTTGTCTAGAAAAAAAAAAAACTTTAAAACATTTTGAAATATATTCTTGATCTGAAACTATAATTGTGGTCGGAACTCTCTATTAGCTAGTATATAAATAACTTGAATTGCACTTACATACTGAAAAAATATTTTGAACAGAAAAAACATGTTATCGTACGTAGGTACCTGTAAACTGATGAGAGAGAATTTTACCTACTGTCGGATACCGTTCGATTTCGTATTTAGCTATAAGTAGATTTCGGTGAAACCAAGAAAATCCTAAATACGGTTTTGGTCCATTATCTACCAAACTACTAAGTTTTGATCACCGATTATGTAGAAAAAAAGACATTCTTCATCTTGTTTTTTTTTTGCTGAATCTTTTTCTCTCTTATTTTTCAAATGTTCAAAACTGAAATTTTGTGTTTCAAGTTATAAAAGAGTCTTTGAATATCGAAATACAAAATTTATTTACTTGTAAGGTTATAGCATGGCGAAGAACAAAATGATGTATGTCATTTTTTCTCTCTCCTTACATCGACACTGCATGAATGTCAGCGGAGTTATCGAGTGTAGTAAATACATGAATCATTCTTGTGAGATTATATGACGACTCGTTTCTTCTGTCAACATCCATGAAAAAAATACTTCGCGTATTTCTCTCTTTCCTTCACGTACATCAAGGTAATCAAAATACTTTTTTTTCATTGCTGCGTCATTTCGAGATGCATGGATATCTCTTATTGCGCTCATGGAGTTTATTTCACATTCATCTCACTCTCTTGCACAATCTTCAACTGCAATTGTTTTCATTTCATTTATTGCTTCTGTTGACAACTTTTTTTTTCTGCTCTCATCAGACATTTATTTGGTGTTACTTTTACTCTTTCACTTTTTCTTCCTCTTATCTGCTTGTGTGAAAGAAAAGAAAACAAACGATCTGCGCATTTCATCATATTCTGCTGCTGACTTAACACACCTAACATGCACGACAGAATACATGATGGTGTCAGTATTTCATTGATAAATTGGATAATTTCCATCATTCAGATCTGATCTTGTTTCTTCCCAAAAGATTCTCCATGTAATTCTGCACAAGATGGTATAATTTACTCAGCTAATACATTTTTCTCTATTTCTAGAACACAACTTATTTGAACAATTACATTATCCATAACCTTTCAAATCTATTATTTTTTCATTCTTTCTTGAAGACAACATTTGTACTCTTAAAGCATTGTGCGTTTCTTTATATCACTTTTACAGTTCATGTTGTAAACTCATCCATTCTAAGTAATTATCTAGAGTATAGCAGCAACTCAAAAGAGCTGTAAAAGTGATACACAGAAAAGCACAATGCTTTAAGAGTACAAATGTTGTCTTCGAGAAAGAATGAAAAAATAATAGATTTGAAAGGTTATGAATAACGTAATTGTTCAAATAAGTTGTGTTCTAGAAATAGAGAAAAATGTATTTGATGAATAAATTATACCATTTTGTGCAGAATTACGTGGCGAATCTTTTAGAAAAGAAGATCAGATTGGAATGATGAAAATTGTTCGATTTATCAACAAAATACTGAGATCGCCATCTATTCTATTACACCCGTTACATATCGAGATTCAAAGAATTTTTTAAACTGAATCTTTTGAAGCTTGAAGCACATAAAATGAAGAGTCTATATTAAAAATTTCATTTCTGAATACTGAAAAATGAGGGAGAAAAGAATTCGGCAATAAACCGAAAAAATAACTTTTTTCGATATAATTGCTGACCAGATCTCAGTGCCGATAGATCATGGACCCGAATTCTTCCAGCGATTCCTTAGTGTTATTGAGGCATACCCATAAACAAAATATGAGGTCGAACGGTGTCCGATAGTTTGGGAGATTTCTCCTCGTCAGTTTATGAGAACCTACGATCTAGAATACCTTTATTTTATTCGACATACGTTTTCAGTAAATAAGTGCAAGTTAGGTCATATATATAGAAGATGATAGAGAATTTCGATCGCTATAAGAGAAAATATATATTTACGGTCACGATGAAAGAGTGGTATTTGGTAACATCAACAACACTCATAATAGACTAAGATCCATTGAAAATGAAAATGTCAAAAAAAGTATCACCGTGGCTTGTGATCGAAATTTCTGAAGAAGAGGAGAGAAAAGAATTCTCAGCATAATTCGATATCTGAAAAGCGTTCACATCATACAGGATGAATATTAGCGAAGAGTCACTACGAACATCTCAATAGAAGGCAAGCAAACCTTTTAACTTTGCTGGGGGCGTGCAAACATATTCTATGATTGAGGAGAGAGGACATCACTATGCTGAGTAGACTCCGATCTGGACACACGTGGCAGTTTTTTTTATCTATGTTACTTTGTAAGTCCCATGCGATAAATAGCCATACTACTCGGATAGACAAGGATGTTAATCAAACATGAGCTTTATCGGAAAAAGAGACATTACATATAGATCTATAATATCTACAAGTTTCAGTTAGAATTTTTTTAGTGTTTTAGACAATGTTTTATGATAAAAATTTGAATAAGCATAAAAATTCAATTGAAACTCGATTACTTGCGCGAATTCTGATTAAAAAATGCTCACACTTTTCATCTGTATAGATTGTTCATTCTTCGGGTAACACTTGTGCTTTATCCACACCAATGTCTGCCGTCATATAGATACTTTACTGTGATGAAAAGATGGCGTATGGAAAGGTATACGAGGCCTGTGACTTACGGCACGACGTTTTATTGAGCTCTGATTGATCTCCAAGTGTATATCTCTCCAAATGCATCTATCTCACAGACGACACGATGTTATATACGAGAGAGACGAATAAGAAGAGAGAAAGAACGAATCCAAGGTAACGACAATAAAAGAATGAAGTGCAGTCACACACAGAGGACAATAAAAGTAAAGCAGTTACACAGGTTGATAACTAATGTATAACAAGACAGGATGAAACGAGAAGTATTGCGCACGAATGATTTGCGTGTCGGCACAATTACTCTGGTTTATTTATTTCTAGCGATAATGATAGCACAATTTATTCCTTATGCGCCGCCAATCACTGCAAAAGTAGGTGTCTACTTTAGAAGAGTTCACCTTTTTGAGTTATTCTTGGAAAGTAACGAAAAAGAGGATTATTGACAACCCAAATATCACAATGAAATTTGCATATTCTTCATGTTTTTCTTCAACTGTTGTAATATAAATTAATGTAGAATCTTCGTCTCTTTCCATCAGTTCTCATTTCTTGTTTTTCTATTTAGTCTATAGGAAAATAGAATTGTTGATATTTTTGCTTTTCATTCTACATAGCATACAGCATAGCAACATTATAAAAGTCACTCGTGCACACGCATCAAAGAAACAATAATCTTTAAATACTTTTCTAAACATTTATTAATTTACATGAACATATATGCGAAACATTCCGTATTACTTCAAAGATAATTAAACAGAATAAAGTTTAAACCAAAGGACTCTGATAAATAGATATTAAGTTATAAGGCAAAGACTAATGTTGAATTATCGTCTATGGGGTGATTTTTTTTTTAGATTAAGACAAGGTTTAAATCTGTTCGAAGAGACAAATAAGCGAAAAGACTACTCAATGCCAGATGTCTGGAAAAGATATTGCAACCTGGAAATTATATTATATAAAATTTCTTGAAGACCAAGACAGAATTGGCTTAAAAAATTTTCTTATTGTTCTATTATGTGTATTAGTCGGTATATTGACTACATATCTCATACATAATCCTTATGGTAGCTATGTTCCAATCATCTTAATAGCCATTTTTGAATGGTATAGATCTTATCCACGATCAAAACGTTCATATTATGGTTTATGTCGATTATTATTATTTATATCAATTATTAGCTTATGGAATGTATTTATATTGACACTTATCATTCAAAGTATTGCTTCATTGTTAGGTTATCATCATATAGTAATAAACAAAATTCAGCACTTATTTCCATATGCATTAATGTTTACTACTTTTGCTCGAAATAAACATGATATGAATTTAAATGATAAAAGACGCTATATTATACATTTATTATATGATATACCAGCATTTTTAGTAGTTATAGGCTTTAAATTATTAAATAATCCATTAAACTCATTATGTAGTCAAATTACGACCTGTTGTTATTTAGGTTGTCTGCCTGTTCCTGCAGATGTAGAGACATTAAATAATATTGGGATTAAATATGTTATTAATATGTGTGCTGAATATAATGGTCCACGTAAAACATATAAAAAATATAATATAAAGCAATTTCATTTACCAACCGTAGATAGTACAGCACCATCATTAAAGACAATTGAAAAAGCAATCAAATTTCTAAAAGAAGCTTATACAAATGATGAAAAAATATTTGTTCATTGTAAAACTGGTATGGCAAGAAGTGCTACAATTGTATTATGCCATTTGGTTGCTAATGAAAAGATGTCACCGGAAAATGCATTAAAATTACTCAAAGAAAAAAGACCTGAAGTATCAACTAGTATTATTACTTATGGAACTGTGAAACAGTTTTTCACCTCGTTAAAAAACAATAAAACGCAATAAAATTTGTCTACGATTTTGCTAATTTACACCTACAGAGTGTGGATGTGGGTATGAGTGTTGATATAGCTTTACTCTCTGGCGACACTCACACCCTATCAGCAACTACGACCACCACTTAGTACTCACACCAATTCAAACTGTTAAAACTAGTTTATGTGTCCCAAAAACCGCGTTTAAACGGCTGCAGATATTTAAATTTAACCTGTTTAAACGGGCAAAACGTGTTTTTAGGGGGAGGAGGAGGGGAGTATACCACACTGTTTAAACACCATTTTTTCCTTTTCCTTATCTGCTTGGATATCAAAATAACAAAGGAGGAAAGATTTCTCTTTGAATGATTTACATTTCTGCTGGAAAAAGTCCATTTTGACTAGTATTTTTTCATAGAGTAAAAAAGTAAAATGATTGAAATCTCCTTAAGGAGAGCTCCCATACCTTCTCTCCCCCTCCTCCCCAAAACTTTTTTATTTCGATTTCAAGATTTTCATTTCTAACAATGTATTATAAGTAGTAAGTGATGTCTGTACCATCTGTTTTCTGTAGTTAACGTTCTGGTTTTATATCAGGATGTTGATTTCCATACAGTTTTAATTAACGCGCACTATCTCTCATTCCAGAGACGACAGTTGCAGATTGTGTCTATTTTACTAATTCATTTTCACTTTGTTTTTCACGTACAAATTCCAATGTTTCTAGGTCGTTTACAATCAGAGAGGTATGAGACCATGACCTTCTTGACTAGTGTAGCTTTGTTCGTTTCGTTTTCTATACGATTGCCGCGGTCGAACCATCTGAGACGATTGTGTCTCATAATTCTCTCGATTGATAGTTGGTCTGATAGTTCTAGAATTGTCTTGTTTGGCATTCAGTCTCCTAAATTTAGATAAAGTATAGTTCATATATATTTCATGTAGAACGTGATGATTTTGCTCTCTGGTGCTATCATTAGGCACCAGACTACACCCCAGTACAAGAGTACAAGTAAAACACACACTCTGAAAATGCAGAGTTTGGCTCTCATGAACATTGATTTTCTATACTAAACTATATATCTTAACAGTTGAACATCGTTGTTGCTTTTGTTACCTGCAATTCAATCTCTTTATCTGACTTTTGATCATTTGAAATTAGACAACCAACGTATATGAACAATTAAGTTGCATCAATTCTTTGGTTCCTAATAATTATATCAGTTTCTACATTGTCAAGTACCTGGTTGTTTATTATTTTCCTATGTGTACCTTCCTTACATTGTAACAGTGACATCGTGCAGACCAATCTAACAATTTTGTCTGCTAATCCATAATGCCAATCTAATTTCCAGAGTGATTTTCTAATCATGGAATCATACGCTTTTTGAATGTTGATAAAACATATGAACAGAGGTTTGATATGTTCTCTCGATTTTTCCATCACCATTTTCACGATAAATATTTGATCTATGATTGATTGGTTTGGTCGAAAACCTGCCTGTTATTTTAACACTTGTTGATCAGCTAGAGCTTGGACACGATTGAAAATCACACGAGTGAAGAGCTTATTTATAATATCCAATAGAGAAATGCCACGATAGTTATCGCATACTTTTTTTTATCATCCTTGTTATTGAAAAAACGAATCAATATTGCCGATGATCAGTTCTCAACTATTTGTTCATTTTCCCATATATCGACAAATATTTAATAAAGCCATTTGAGAATTGATACGCCGTCTACTTTCAATATATCAGTTGTAATTCCATTATTGTCACGTGTTTTCTCAGATTTCATCTATCTTAATGTTAGTTGTATTTCTTGCAACGTAAGTGATTTTTCTTGCCATTGCTTTTCTATTGGTGAGATGCTTGATGTTGAGATTTGATCAATAATGTTTGAATCAACAACACTGTTTATATTCAGTAGTTCTTTGAAATATTCACACCATCTTGCTAATTTATCATCGGAACTTAGAAGCATCGTACCATTTTTATCCTTGATTGACATGTTTTCGACGTTTTGTTTACCATCTTTGAATCTTCTAATCATTGGGAAGACTATTGCTGAATCGTGTCAGACAATTGCTGCTTCAACATTTCAACCTGACACTCATTAATCAACTGTTTCACAACTTTTCTTAATACCACATACTTACTTTTGTATTTCTTTTCCTCAGGTGTTTCACGATGATCCTGCCAACTGAAAATGCTGAGAATTTCTTCTCTATTCTTTGCCAGATTTCATCAATCAACAGTTCTTTCCTTTTCTCGTAGATGCCTTTGTCCACAGCCAGATATTTCACGGTGACTTTTTTTTTTTACATATTTTACAAAGTCTAAATATTTGTTATTAGGTGTGGGTGTATTTGGCATTGAGAAGATGACTAACACCCACATCCTCCATCGTCATTCGATGAAAAACATAGAATTTTCCACACGCACACCCTTTGTACCCGAAAAGCATAATTTATTTTCATCAAAGTTGGATCTTTTCAAATTTCTTTCAGTACATTTTTTCTTGATTGATGAATATTTTTATTGTAACTTCGTTCTTTTCCCAAATATTTATAAAAGAAAAGATTATTTTCTTTCGAGAAAGGAAAAAAGTTAATATTATTTGTGATAAGGCTGACACAAGTAGTATGGTACTATGCGTGAAAATAGTCTATTGACAATCATAAGAAGAATGAAAAATGATTTTAATACTATATTTTGCCTAATCGTCGTTTCATGACGAGGTATTGCTTTTGTGTTATATTCTGATAAGCCTACATTAAGTTTATTATTTTAGAATATTGATATGGTGAAAATATACTTGTATTTAACATCATTTATCTTGTGGTATTATATAGGTGAATGTATACAACCATATTTTCCGCCTCAAATTATATTTTCCCCTGATAATGGTGTAACAACAATCGCAATTGATGAAATAAATCAACGAGCTTATCAAAAAATCAAGTTAAGTTCTTATGCAAGTGAAACGTCATTTGTTATGAAGCACTTTCCATATGCGATTCCTAATTCTCCCGAATCAAAATATTATGTTCAATTATTAGTAGATTTTCCACCTCTCAATTGTATGTATGGAACATATTGGAAATATGGTGGAAATACATTTAATTCATTTCCTTCACATTGGCGTAATGGAAGTTCATATGAAATAAAAAATTATATGAAATTTAATTATGAAATGATCCACTCAAGTAATTCTTCTGTAAATGAAGATTATTGGTATTCAAATGTAACATGTCAAACTGATAGTGGAAAAAGTTATCCATGTGAAGAAATTTATTTTGAAAAAAATACTCAAACTCCTCTTCGATCAACTCGAGTTGCACGTGGAGGATGGGATGTAAGACAGTTCACAACATATTATAAAGTCATATCAGTAGGAAAACCAGATGACAAATTATTCGATTCAATACCACAAGGTTGGTATGTTGCTTGTCGTGATGTTATGCTTGGACTTTTATATTATCCACAAACATCAAAAATAGATTTAAATCAAAGTGTAAAAGTTCAAGTTTGGCTTATAACTCCACCACATCGAATTAATGGAAATGATACTGTTCATATTCAATGGAAAACAACGGAATGTAACGATTGTTTTACATGGACACCTAAACAACTTTCTTTTAACAGCGAAAATTTTCAAGAAAGACAAACATTAACAATAACTCGTGTTAAAAATGGTCCCAAAACAACGCTGATTCCAATTTTTAATGGTGGAGGTTTCGATCTTGTTACACCGGATAATTATCCTATTTTTATTGAATAAGTTTTTTTCGGTTCATCGTAAATATTTATGAAATAATCGAAATAAAATGCTTATCAGAAGAATATTTCAATTGTAAAAGAAAATAAAAATCATCGTTCACGCATTTCTGCAGAATAATATCTGAATCAAAGAGAAATGAATAATAATAGAAAGAATATACGCTGTATTTTATGAACTTGTTTCTATTTTGTGTCAGAATGGAATTCAGCTGGCGCAGACGTTGAATTTGATTGACTAGTAATAATATCATGTGAGATCTAATGAATTTTCTATATTCACGACTACATGAGTAATGTGCAAGGTGTATTAACTGTCAAATATAAATAGTCGAAAAAGATGTTTTATATCTTTGACGTTACCGTTCAATTCGCATACAAAAATTTTATCAACGATATTGAAAGCGCAGGTTAAACTCATGAGCAGATTCAACTTTTCGTACATGGTCTCGACGAGCTCTAATCTTCAGTAAAATGGTACACAAAATATATTTATTAATACTCCTATTAAATCAATCAGAAAAGCGAACATTTGAATAATTCTGCGTAGTTTTTAGTATCAATGAACTTTGAGATAGCTTCTTAAACGAAATATTGTAGTTTATTTTCATCATTATAGTTCATTTGTGGATTATTAAAAATTTTAAAGTCGATGTCAAAGTCTCTATTTAGTTTTTTTTATAACTTTTAATTTAATGTATACATCAAAATAAGAATAAGCGAAACATTTCTATGAAAATAATACAGAAACTTTATTGATTCGATTTTGAAAAATTCCTTTTTATTGCACTTTCTTGATTAGTGAATATTTTTATTGTAACTGCGTCATTTTACTCGACTATTTAAAAGAAAAACGAAATTACTTTGTTTTGTTACACAATAGAACAATAGAATACGAGTGATTTATTTGTGAGAAGCTGATACAGGTGACACGATAATATGAATGAAAAAAAGCTTATCGACAAACATAAGAATGAAAAAGTATTACAGTAGTGTTTCATCAACTCATCATTTCATGACAATTTCTTTTTTGTGTGCCAAAAGAAAATATATTCTGATAAATCTTCATTGATATTTATTTAGTGAACTATATTAGATAGTGAAAACAATCTATGGTATGAAAATAAATTTTATTATTTAAAAATATATTCTTTTTGCTCATGCTCATTTTGCTATTCATGTATCTACAGAGCTTCTTGTTATTTTTATTATTGACAAGGGTTCGGTAAAATGTTTGCTTTTTTGTGAGTACAAACCGGAAAAACTGACCTTGACTCTTTTCACTTTTATTGTCACGAGATTCAGTATAATTGATTTAGATCGAATCAAATGTCTATTTTTGATTGAGTTGATTACTTGTATTCAATGATATTCAAAGGGGCTGGTAAATTCGTTGAAACATTTTAAATATCAATATTTTCTCGTCATTTATTTTAGCTTTACATGTTCAACATTTATTATTCAACTCTTATTAAATTAAAGAAATGTTGATAAAGGACATTCTATTATATTATATGATTAATATTGTACATAATTTTTCTTAGTAAGCAAATTTATATAAAGAAGATTTTTATTTTTGCTCATTTTAGACAACAAGATCTTAATGAAATATTTTTCTTTAATATAACAATACGCTATATCGTCATCAAACTAAATGATAAACAAATATCCATATGTAAAAATAAGAAAAAAAATTGTATCAATAAATTTGATTGATTACAAGTAATATTAACTATTCTCGTTAGCAAATAAAAGTTTCATTTTTTATATCTTTGAATTTAAATGTCGTCTGTTTATTTCTATTATAGTCAAATTATTCTCTTGGATTTTATTACGATGATCTCAATGTGCAATCAACAGTCGCATTCACTATATGAATATTAATAGTGAGTATAGAGAGAGAGATAAGATTGAACAAAGTCGAGATTATTTATTTTTTTAGATGACCAAATTTATACGATCATATGTCTATATTTCAACAAGTCTTTTTATAACAAGTGATCAATGTACAATATCGATCTTCACATAAACATTTCTTTCGCTACTCTCTTCAAATAGATTTTTTTTCTATATTATACAATGAAGTTAATTGATTAAAATATTCAATAAATAGAGATGATTGAAACACTCGAATAAAAATAAATAAATTTAGATCAAGTAACAGAAGCAGATCTTGATGTTCATGCAATGTCAACTATTTATAATACAAGAATTTCCCAAAAGAGAAAATAACTATTGTCTAGTTGATAAAACTGTGTCTCTATAATTTTATATTCATCTATAAGTGCAAGAAGATTTGGCATAGATTATTTATAAATAAAAACGATCAAAACATCCACGGTGTCTATATTGAGCAAAATATAAAAATGAGAGTATACTAATTACTTGAATATATATACGTGTACTAGCTGGCAATCAAAGATACGATTATTTTTATTGCTGAGATCGAAAATGTTGAAAACATGAAATCAATCATTATTGTTGCTATTTTACTTCTTAGTTATGTTGCTCTTAATGAAAATGAAATTCAATTATCGTTTATTTTTTTGATAATAAAATGTGTTTTTTTTTGTAGCACCTCAATACTATTCTCATCATGCATGTTTAATTAATTGTCCATAGTTGAATAGTACAATAAGATCTTGTAGTGTTGATGATAATAGATGTTACAAAGCTACATTTACTGGTGGTGTCAGCTATGATTGAGGTAAAGAATGATGTATAATGTTGAAATAAGTTCTTTTGTTTTTCTATTGATATCAAACAAATATAATCATTATTTTGTTAAATAGATCAACGTTAATTCAGTTCTGACTAATGTGTGTTGTGAAAAAGATTTGTGCAGTTCATTAAGAACATCAAAACGAACACTTAGCACATCCTTAATAATCACGAGTGTCTTGATTTGGGTTCGAAAATAAAAAGGAAAGGAAATAATAGACAGTTAGATTACTCTTTGTTTGACTTAATATTTTGCTCATAAATAGAGCTCATAGTTTAAATGAAAACCCTAAAAATTTTCATGTCCTTGAGCCTTTTTCCTCGAGTTATGATCATTTTACTAAATTTCATATGAAATTTTCCTCAATAACAGATATCATCGTACCTGTGATAATCTGAAAGTTTTAGTTCACATAAATGAGATTTTCTTAAGATATGGGATGCCTAAAAAATGGACTATTTCAGGAGCTTTCATGAAAATGTAATGGTTTTTTTTAAATGTGTTATCTCGAAGGACGAGCATCTATTTGAGCTAATGCTTTCAGGATATAATAAGTACCACGAGAACTGTTATTGGGATCAGTTCCACACGAAAATTCCTTATTGTAGTTTTTTTCTTATTAAGATATAACAGCACGGATCCACGTGTATTGCATAGCAGCTACTCGTTAATAATTTTTTTCTTCGTTATGCCTTTACGATACTCATTAGATGAGAACGAAAAAAATCATTAGATAGCCTATCATCTTTTCTCTTTTTGTCGAGGACGAGAGAATAACTGTATTACATAAACACCATATGTGTGATACTGCTTTTCGTCCTTGCTCTCATTTGATCTTAGAAAAGAAAATATTAATTATTTTTAGACCTATGATTTGTTTATATAAGATACAAGAGGAGCGGTTTACCTGTATTGCGTAGCAGCTACTTGTTGATATTTTGTTTTTCATTACGCGTTTACCATACTCATCAGGTAGGAATGAAACGCAACTTTAGATAATGTATAATATTTCCTTTTTCCATCGTGCGAGGTAGAACAACGGTATTTAGGTAGGCACCAGTTAAAGTTTTGACTGGTTGACTGAGTACTCAGCATTACTGAATATCCAGTAAAGTGAACTAAAGTTGATTAAATAATCAGTAATTTTGTTCGAATACACTGAAATTGTCTGAATATAATGATACTAATATACTAATAATTATTTTGAAATCGAACTCATGCATTATTCTAGTGTCATTATCGGTTCAATTGAATAATAAATAGCGATTGAACTAGAGAGGCATCAATATCAGTATACTGGATACTAGTCAAGGGGACAACAATTTTCAAAAACGCGTTTAAACACTAGAAATCATTCTTTTCTGAGCGTTTAAGCATGCGTGGACGAAACTGGTCGTGTAAACACTAAGAAACGCAAGTTTTCGACGTGAACCCGTACAAATTTTTTATCGCATATATTATCGTGTGTAAATGTTCAAAAAGTTAGTTTTCTGAGCGTTTTCACACTCATTTCCTTTCATGTATATGTTAATTGTATGAGAGTCTAAATTTGACGCGTTTTTTGACAACATTTTTGCTGTAATGATTGGAGCGATAGTTGATAACCGTGTTGGCGTTTGAAAAATAGATATTTTGATCATTTTTTGATACAAATATTTCTGTTGTTACTTATATTCAATATGCCAGTATTTTAAGGATCAAGATCAGATAATTATAAGCGTGTTCCGAAGCTGAACTTTTCATTCATATTTTGTAAAAAAAAATTATAAACGTTTAAATAATGAAATACAAATAAAAATGAGCGTCTTCTGAAGCCAAATTTTCCATACTCATTTCGTTTTTCATTTACGCATTTTAATGACCAAAAATAGATTTTCATGAACGTTTTAAGAAAGATAATTTTTCACTCTCAAAACTTCACGCGTTTATACAGTTTGTAATTGACTGTAATTTATAGATAAGCATTTGCACGAACAAAATCATAGTTTTGTTGTATTCAAGTACGAAAAAAGTCTTGTAAACGCTGAAAAATTCAAAGCTTGAGCATAGTAATTCATAGATTTACTTAGCATTCGTTCAGTTGTAGTTGCATGCATGATTGCGATGCTTAATTCTTTATATTAACTAAAAGTATTTTCAATGTAACATACATTTCTCAAACGAAAACAACATGTATGAACTATAGGAAAACAGCGTGCAAATCCACGAAAATTTCAATTATTCAAGATTGTATACCATAGTAGTGTACAATTGCCTTGATATTGGTTTATTAAGATCTTATCCCTTTTGTGGACAAAAACTTAAGAAATGTTAGAATTTCCTGTACTTTCTGGAAGAAGCACAGAAAACTAAGCTGAGCTTATGTGCAATATTTAAAAAATAGTTTTCAACAAAATTCAATTACATTTTTAACA
This sequence comes from Rotaria sordida, assembly GCA_905250125.1. Lineage (NCBI taxonomy): Eukaryota > Metazoa > Rotifera > Eurotatoria > Philodinida > Philodinidae > Rotaria > Rotaria sordida. The sequence continues at coordinate 8,152 of CAJNOL010000944.1, read as the reverse complement.
GATCTATTATCTGCTAGTTTCGTTTTAATTAAGGCGAATGTAGAATATACGCTCCATAATATCTAGAGAAATGCATTGTGAAGCCGAAGTCATTTGCTTGAGTTAAATGAAACTAACAAATAATAGATCTGTAAAAACGTAAATGAATTTTGTTGAAAACTATTTTTTAAATATTGTGCATAAGCTCGGCTTAGTTTTCTGTTCTTCTTCCGAAAACTACAGGGAATTCTAACATTTCTTAAGTTTTTGTCCACAAAAGGGATAAGATCTTAATAAACCAATATCAAGACAATTGTACCCTACTAAGATACTTTCATTTTATAATATTTTCACAGTACAGAAAATTCTGATGATTTTTTATCAGGTCCTTTACAAAAAGAAAATACTACGAGAGTTTTCTTAAGAAAAATATCTCTAAAGATTATACATGAAGATTGCGCATCTCAGCAGGATATCATTAATCAAACATAGTCTTCTTAGCCACATTATTCATGTTATATTATAGTAGTGTTCTCGAATACATTAATAATCCAACTTTATGCGAAATTTGCAAGCAATCTTGATCTTTCAAAAGTCTTTTTTTTCGAGGAGTTTAGTTTAACAAATATTTCTTCCATCTTTTAGGATCTAGAAAATTGTTGCGATTTCCAAATTTGATAGGAACTGCTCTATGCACCTTGTTGGGAAATATCTCCAACAATCAACTTTTCCAATAGTGTCTTCACTATTGAAAATGTTTAGAACGCATTCGTGCATCGAACTCATAGCAGTTCTGACGTTTTTTCCAAAATCCGATCGATAAGGTAACTTCACTGTACACAAGAAAAGACTTGGAGTTTCTTAAATGAAAATGTGAACGAGTTTGTTGGCAATTCTTTGAAGTACTAAAAATCATATTTCACTAGAGAAAAGAAAAAACTTAATTAATTGACTGTTGTTCACATACAGCTGATTCACAGAGAGTTCTCAGTTCGTATTCTTAGCATAACTTCTTTTGTCGAAGTTAACAAATGACATAACCAATGTAGCTGACATTTGCTGAAGAATTCTTTTGGAAAATACTATCTTATTTTCAGAAGCAAAATGGAAATTGCATGGACAATAATATCGATCATCCTGTGTATTCTACTGATGGCTCTCGCTGTAGCAATGATAATTCTTCTTTCAATAATACCAGCTCTAGTGCCACCTAAAGTAATTCCTCGTAAGACCAACGGTAAGTTAATGTCTTCTGCTTTTTGCTTGAATGATTTCATTATTTATTCGGAAGATTGAATAGATTCTGATGCTATAATTTGTTCTTGTCAACCGAAAAGGAATAGTCTACTACTTCAGATATAAGTGTAGAAATTCAAATAAATCATCAGATGAGATGTGATGGGACTAACTTGAACATGTATAGTCTCAGAGACAGTATGATTTTCTGTTGATTTTTCTGTATAGTTGAGTCGAATAAGTTCTAAATAAACTATAGATAAATAATAAGGTAATGAATACGAAACTCATATCAATATTCGTATGCATTGTTATCAATAGCACCAGTTTTCATATAAAAATAGCGCTCGCGGTAACATTGGATCTTTTTCACCTAGGTTTTGAAAAATAGCGGCTCTGTCAGAGAATTTAAAATACGATATAAAAAAAAACGTGGAACTCATTTCTTTTCCAAAACTGAATATACTAGTTCCAAAAAGAATGGGTTTGTCAGCGACAAACCTATTACTATAGAATAGATACTATAGCAACTTAAAACTCTGAAAAGGATTATGTTTGATTGAGCTCGAAAAGCAGATCCCTATATGGCTATTACCTCTTAAAAACATTAGTCGAGTGATCAACATACAGGTTTTTGATACAATCGAAAAGTATTCATTCATATAATGCAACAATTCCACATATAAACTGTCAAGTTTCAGTTATGGCAACAATGAACAATTAAGTTGCATTTGAACTTGAAACTAAAAACTAGTCAAACACTTTCTCTCTCGATTTTTTCTATTCTTATTTTCCGAATAGCTCAATCGCATTATTCCTGAGTTTGTAAAATCTAAGAATGATTATCTCGCCTGCTTAACTTTATTGCCATATGATTCAAACTTCTATTGATTTTGTGGACGCGAGAAATGTTCCACTAAACTGCCATGAGGTTATTCTAGTCTTCAAGACTAGTTCAATGACATTGGAGTAAGGAACCTAGTAATGATCCTCGAAAAATATAAATTCTGAAATGACGTCATCGAACTAATGCAAGAAATGAAAATAGAGTTTTAACCAAAAGAAAAGACGTTCATGACTTTAGACAGATTGATATAAAAGACTTTTAGTTCTATAATTGTTATGAATAATATTAAATAACAACAATATTAAGCTTTCAGCTGAAACTGCTAGCTTTACACAGACTGTAGAACATGAGATCTTTTTGTTGTTCTCTCATTAATTTCATGATGATTTTAACTGAAATAATTATGAATGCATGAAATAAGAACTGATGTGTCTAAGTCAAATATTCGTGATAAAACAAAGTAACATTATGAATTTGCTATAAAAACTAGGCTTATAGTTTGACTAAATGAATGGAATATTGTATCTTTTACGTTAATATTTTAAGTTCTACCTCTCTATCTCAATTGAAAAACATGTTTAAAAGAAGATGCTGCAATGTTTTCATTTACATTAGTAATAAAATTTCTCTATTGTTTTAAGAGCATTAATTCTTGTTTTAGTTTGATATTTATTGCTCTGATTGTAGATGTTTTCCAGTGAGAAATTTCTTCTTAAATTTACTTATTGTCAAACTAACCTGCCGTTATCAAGTTCTAATAAGCGATTTTGATGTTGGTGGAAACTTATCCTACAGAAAGAACTATTCGAAAATGATAATAAAGCTTCATAGTAAAACAGAGTACGTCAGAAGAATTTTGAAATACTCTTGCAAATGATCTAAAGACTTATAATTTTCCAAAGCTCTATTAGACAGGACGTATTAAGGTCAATCCAAAGCAGCTGAAATGTTTAATTAATTCATTATTTTTGTTTCTTTTCATGCACTGAATTAAATAGCAACTACAACAACAACAACAACAACGACAACTACTAGCAGTAAGTAATAGATTAAATAGTTAAATACTACTTTGTATAGCGATTTAATGAGAAAAATTTGAATGTTTGAAAACTGTTGAACTTCGTATATACAAAGATCTTCGAAATAAGTCAAATTTGCTCTTAAAATATCTCGAAAAATGAAGAAACGTTATGTGACGAAACGACACTCATATAATCATGCGCAGTTGAGAGAAAATGAAGTCGTCAGAGTTGTTCGATTTTTTTTCTCTCATTTTCGATAGTTTTCAATTTTTTTGATTGAACGGACACTACTCTTTCACCAGGAGATTATGTAGATTTTGAGCTAAATGAAATAGATGGATCTTTAATATACATACCAATGTTAAATTGAAACAATTGATAGTCAAAGTTGAAGAATTTATGAAGCTATTCTTATTCTTTAACCCTTTCGCGTCGATGGGGCCCACCTGTGGGCTCCACTATAGGGTGGTCCGAAAACTCGTTCATTGTAGAAAAAATTGAATATCTGTGTCATCCTTTGACCAAAGGAACTGATTTTTTTACCCTTGGTAGAGGAATGTTCATAGCTCATATTGATAAGAGAAACATCGATAAAAGTTGTTTTGAAGTACAATATTTGCTACAAATAAAGAAATGAAATCTTTCACGAATTATGAGCAAGCAATATTCATATCGCCGCGAATGAGTTAATGCAACTGTCGAGTCTGTATAATAAGTCTTCAACTAATGTCCACCAACTTAAAGTTATCTAGCTCTAGGATGAGAAGGGCTCGAGTGGAATCGTCAAGACTTGATTAGATCGAACGGCTTCGTATGATCGACTAGGAGACTGTGCATGGAATCTCTTCAATCAGAATGAAAAGTTGCTTTTCTTTTGAATAAAAAATAATATTTATGTAGCCACACAACAACAGAAAATAGGCAAACAATCTGTAATTGAATAATTCTAACAGGTTTCTATCACCTTACAAAAAAGTAGTTGCTGAGAAAGTGGAATTTTTCGAATTTATAAACTCACCTTCTGAGTCGTTTCTTCCTTTTGAATTATCTAATATATGCTGACATCTAGAAACGCAGATCATCAACTTTTAAAAAAACTAATATCAATCATGTTCTTGGGTTCATAAGATATTCTATCAAATGAGAGCAGAGTGACTTTGCCCTCACGCGAGTGAAACATTCAAAGATTCATATTTACAAAGATTGTTGTTTCTCTTCGGATGCGATTATTAGAGACGTATTCATAAACTATCATTATAGGCTTAATATCTTTCTGGATACTGGTTAGTAGATGGTATTCTCTGATGTCTTTGAAGATACACTAAATTACGATATAGCAGAATGAAAAATTGAGAGTTGACAGGTTGCAAGATGTTAGTTATTATTATGAGTGAATTACAGAATATATTTTGAATTCAAGAACATGATCGACACTGATTTGAGAAGTTGACGTTGCATGTTCCTAAATGCCACCATATTTCCTTAAATCCGACTGCACCAAAATGATCGCTAGCATGGACTATATAAATCAGAAAATTTTGTCCTATTCTATACGTCCATTCTGTACGTCCTTTTCAATATGTCAATTTCATACGCCCAAATCTGTCACACATGTAAAACTTAAAAGTTGAACTCAATTACTCAAGAATTGCAAAAGAAATTTGCTCGTGTAATTCATTCTTTATATCTGTGTTGCGACATCGGGGGCACATAGAGCTGCCCAAAGAGCCTGACTCATACTCGTCTCTGTGTACACACTAAAGTTTATGTTTATTTTATATTTTGACACTATTGAAAAGGACTTATAGAAAGGACGTACTGATTAGAACGTGTAGAAAGGACCTAATTCTAAATGAACCAAGAAACTTCAGGCTTTTTTCATTGTTTTAAACCAAAACCATTAATCAACTGGACTCCTTTGAACACTTATTTCCAATTATGTTTCAAAAATAGGTCTTAGATCCCAATCTATTTTGCATTTTATCTGTTTTTGTGACACTCTTAACTCTTAGATCTCTGCTATCCTTTATGATTGATTTCTCTTGTCCACATAATAGTATTCTTAAGCACAGACTTGTCCAAATTGAGTGCTTACACTGATTTTGCTACCACTGAGAATTAAAAAGCACAGTCAAGAGTTCCATTTCTTGTTCTCCGTCCTCAATACAATTTGAATAATCGTTTTACGTATATAGTGGAACATTCTAGTTTCACATTGCTCATTCCAGTCTTTCTTGTCATAAACAACACAGAATATGCATACTCGTTGGCTGCTAGAATTTCTTTCGAAGTCAATAACGTCGTACAGTCGTTACTCACCTGTGATTCATGGATTCTACGTTCTTCTGAGTAGCTTTCAATGTTTTCTTGAAAATTTTGAGGGTCTTGAACTATCCTAGCAAGATCTTTTCGATAAATTTTTTTCTTTAATGAAAAGATGACAATCGTATATTTTTATGAATCATCAAGAAAGATAATATGAAAGAATGAAATTGCTTACTAGAAGAAGTACACTTATCAAGAGGACACGTTTGCACCCATTTTCTCTTGAATGAGCTTCGTCAATCAAATATTCCATGTAACTTTCTGATGAATTGGTCACACTAGAGGAATAATACGTTTAAATTACAATAGATTTAGTCAAGAGTGATAGATAAAGGCAAGAAAGTCTAAATATAAAACATTAAAACTGAGAATATATCTCTTCTTTTGCTTACTTGAAAGTTTAAGCCTGAGTAGCTGTAAGCTAAGAACAACGAAGTTCAGACTGTACCTTCACTATTTAGAAGTGGACTCCACACTGCCGAATGTATCACTGTTCATTTGAGTTAACAGATCAAAATACTGAAAATGTTTGTTTTCAAATTCTAAACTTAGTCTAAATTGTGTCTTGGAATGGTATGACCTTTCTATATAAAAAATTCAAACGCAGACTGAAATTAGTTTCTCAATATACTATGGAGACTCTGTGCACTTCATGAAGTTTTAAATGTAAGTACAACTCACCATATTCATTTAGGTACCACAACAACTACAACTAAAGTAGCTCCTGATAAAAGACTGTCATAAATAATGTTTATTTTTGTTCATCGATCAATGTCGTACGATCATTTCAGAGTATTTTGAAATATTCGAATAAAATCTTTGTCCAGACTATGCATGCACTATGTCATCATTATTTGAAACAATAGCTGTAATGCTTGCTTTACAGTCATTCATGTAATTGAATTGGTGTTTAATTGAAAATATTCGAATATCTTCAGGTGATCCTTCGAAAGACTTTTCATTCAAATGTTTAGGGTACGTCAGTGGATATCTAAATGGACAATTACTGTCTGTTGTTCATGTTTCACATTCTTCTTCAGCGCATTCTCGACCATACCACATTGCTTTGATGTAACTAGTACATGAATAGAGCTATTGTAGTAACTATTTAGTTCTAACCTTTTTAGTGAACGTGTTTTTCCTTCAAATGGATTATTTAAGCCAAACAAGATATTCGAACAGAATCCTACTGTTTACCTTAATTCATTTGCCAGTACTTTTTTCCTGATGTAATTGAATGGCACACTTCGCTATGAAATGAGCGATAGACTTGAATAGAACCATCTTTATAACAATTCATTCGTCAAGAGATCTTCCTTGATGTGATTAAGTAAAACATTTCGCTTCGAATTGAGTGATATTCTTGCATGGGACTCTGGTTAGAACAATTCATGTTGTCGAAATATCTTTCTGAAGTGGCCAAATGATACACTTCAAAGCGAAGTAGGTTATATACTTGAATGGAACTCTAATTATAATGATTCATTTGGTAATAGATCTCTGGCGACATGATTGAGTAACACACTTCGCTTCGAAGTGAGTGACATACTTAAATGAAATCCTACTTAGATTCATTCATTTACTATTTCAAACTTTGATCATCTGATATTGTGCGAGCTTTTTCTATAGTAAATGATATATTTGTACAAGATCTTTGTTGCAAATAATTATTTAACATGTCCATTGTCATGCACTAGTCTACTGACATACTCTATCCTGAAGTGACTGATGTACTTGAATGAAATCCTCCTTATAGCAATTCATTTGTCAATAGATCTTTGGTAATGTGATTGAGTGACTCATTTTGCTTTAAATTGAGCAATATACTAGAATGAAACTCTGTTTAAAACGATTCATTTGTCAATGAGTCTTGGTTGACGTGATCAAGTGATACACTTCGCTTCGAGCTGAGCGGCATATTTGAATAGAATTATTTTTAGACTAATACATTTGCCATGTATCTTTCACCAGTGCGTATAATGTTTAACAGTTTAGTTAAGAGCGATATATCTGTGCGAAACCTTTGTTCGACCTAATCATCATTTATGTATCTTGATAAACTAATGTGAAGGTGAATTTTGTTTTTTTTCTAGAGTTATACTTGAATAGAACTCTGATTATATCGATTCATTTGTCTATGGATCTATGCTGATATGATTGAGTGGAACATTCCGTTTCGAAGTGCGCGGCATACTTGAATGGAATCCTGATTATAACGATTCATTTGTCAATAGGTCTATGCTGATATGATTGAGTGGCACATTCCGCTTCGACATGAGTGGTATACTTGAATGAGATCCTCGTTATAACAATGCATTTGTCAGTAAGTCTATGCTGGTATGATCTAGCGGCATATTCCACCTCTAAGTGAGCAGTATACTTGAATGAAACTCTAATTATAAAGATTCATTTGCCAATACATCTATACTGATATGATCGAGTGGCACACTTCGCTGCGAAATGAGCAGTATATTTGAATGAAGCCCTAATTATAAAGATTCATTTGCCAATACATCTATACTGATATGATCGAGTAGCACACTTCACTTCGAAGCGAGTAGTATATTTAAATAGAACCTTCCTTATAAAGATTCATTTGTCAATAGATCTATACTGATATGATCGAGTGGCATACTCTCCTTCGAAATGAGCTGTATACTTGAATGAAACCCTCGTTAAAACGATTCATTTGTCAAATAATCTTCAGTAATGTGATAGAATGACTTACTTCACATCAAGCAAA